>CAUYSK010033604.1:0-64760 GCA_963575035.1 Avahi laniger | reverse complement strand
GAATGTTCATAGCAGCGCAATTCACAATTGCAAAGATGTGGAAACAGCCCAAGTGTCCATCGATACATGAGTGGATTAATAAACTGTGGTATATGTATACCATGGAGTACTATTCAGCTTTAAGAAACAATGGTGACATAGCACCTCTTATATACTCCTGGATAGGGCTGGAACACATTCTACTAAGCGAGGTATCCCAAGAATGGAAAAATAAACACCACATGTACTCACCATCAAATTGGTATTAACGGATCAACACATAAGTGCATATATAAAAATTACATCTATTAGATATTGGGCAGGGGGGAGGGGGGAGGAGGGAGGAGGGGACGGGTATATGTGTACACAAAGAGTGCAATGTGCACCATGCAATGGGATGGACATATTTGAAACCTGGACTGAGAGGGGGAGGGGGGGCAGGGGCAACATACGTAACCTAAACATCTGTACCCTCATATTATGCTGAAATAAAAAATAAATAAATAAAATGCTGTTCCAGCTAAATATGCAGACTCTAGCTAGGACTAAAACTAATATTAGATGATGTTGATTTTTAAAGCAAAAACAATTCTAGGAATTGAGCATCAGTTCTTAATGACAAAATAGTGCTTCCAATAAGAACATATATTTATTGTAAACTTTTGAACCTAATAATATAACCTCAGATTTATATGCAGCAAATACTGGTAAAACTAAAAGAAATAATGGATAAATCCACCAGTTTAGTGGGAAATTTTAATTTACCTATATAAGTAACTGATAGAACAAGCAAATAAGAAATGGGAAATATATAAATGATTTGGATAACACAATTAACATGTTTGACCTAATTAATAATATAAACTACTATATCCAGATAACAGAATTCATATTCTTTTGAAAAACACATACATTTACCAAATTCAACCATATAGGCCAGTAGCATGACTCAACACATTCAAAAGATTGAAACATTCAGAATATGTTTCCTCATTAAAGTAAAACTAAGCTAGAAATCAGTTTTTTTTAAAGTGACCTGAAAGGTCCCCAAATGTCTGGAAATTAAGCAATACTTCTAAATAGCTATGAGTCAAAAACAGATCACAGTAGAAAATAGAAAATTTTTGAACTGATTGACAATAAGACTATGACATATCAAAATGTGTGAAATATACCTACAGTTTTGCATAGAGGAAAATTTATAGTCTTAAAAGCAAATATTAGAAAATAAAATCAGAAAGTCAAGAAGCTAGAAAAAGAATAGCAATCAAGCTAAATTTAGTAGAAGAAAGAAAATAATAAAGATAAAAGGATAAATTAATGGAATAGTAAATATATGTACTGTAAAGAGAATTTTTTAAAACCCTCAGTTCTTTACCAAGACTGGTTATATTTCTGTAATGGAGCAAGTCTTGTCACAGAAGTGATGCCCTAGCAAGGATCTTTCCACAGGGAAGGGAGTGGTTATGCTCACAGGAGCCAGAGGGAGACTCCTTCGAATTTGAATTCTTGACTTTAACACTTAGTACTTTTGTGACTTAAGCCAAGAATAAAATCTTTTTGAACCTCAGTTTTCTCATCAGAAAATGAAATTGTAATGGTACATATATCACAGGTTAATATGAAGACTGAATGAGGTAATTATAGAAAATACAGTAAATATTTGCAATCACTAGTATTTTTGAGACTGCTGAACACTCATGCCTCTGGCTGATATTGAATGTTATTCTTTGTAGCCTAGGTTTCTGAAAATAGACAGAAGTGGGCAAGAATAAGTGATAAAAATTAGGATAAGGAAGTAAAGGAGAAAGCTGAAGTGTGGGATGCATACCCAGCCCAGGAGGACACAGCCAACTCACTGCAGTTACCATCAACCCAACACTGCTATAGGGAAGTACAGAGCTTTCGAGTGCAGCCTGCAGCAAACGCAAGGGCCCATCAGGTGGTATGTAGGTTTGATACTGAGAGCCAAAGAGAGAGAATCTGTGGCAGTCTCCAAAATTAGTAGTTTGAGGAGGAGCAAGAAAAACAAGAAGACCAGGTGATCACAGCCACAGAAAAGGAATGAGAAACTCCCATTCCCAGCCCCAAGCTCCCCAAATCCAAGGTGGAGGCTTTCTAGGGTGAAGCTGATAAGCCCACTGTGATGAGGCAGTGTCATGACACACCAGAAAATCAGGCAGAGCATGGTTTCCCGCTCTAGAGCAGGAAGAATAGTCAGATATGCACATTTAACAATGCAGTGCCGGCATCTTTTCAAAACAGAGGGTCTTTGAGGGAACCAGAGGACTCACTGTGAATCATCAGTTGTGCATTTATAAAATTTATATTTTAGGGAATTTTTGATTTTATGAGGTTGGCAAGGAAAGAGGGGAGCTGTAGCATAATAAATAAGTATATTAATATTTGGTCTCTGCACACAGCTCCTAAAACCCTTGGAATATTGGAATTGATACACATCTTTTCATTTTCTAATGGGATGACTGAGGCTGCTGGATAGCCTGGGGCAGTGGTTGTCAGGGAAACCAATCATGTGATAGGGAGATTGGAAGTTTCAGACCCCCTCTTCTCCCACCCGCTTCCCGTTCCTCCAACCTCCAGGGAGGGGAGAGAGGCTGGAGATTGAGTCAGTCACTAAGGGCCATAAGTTAGCCAAGCATGCCTACAGGAAGAAGCCTCCATAAAAACCAAAGGATGGGTTCAGGGAGCATTAAGGTTGGGGAACACGTGGAGGTGCTGGGGGCGTGGTGGGCCCAGAGAGGGCAGGGAAGCTCCCCACCCCGCTCACCAACCTGCCCTTCCATACCTTGCCCTATATGCCTCTTCCATCTGGCTGTTCTGGGGTTGGATCCTTTATAATAAACCAGTAACCTAGCAAATAAACTGTTTCCTGAGTTCTGTGAGCTGTACCAGCAAACTGCTGAACACAAAGAAGGGTCATGAGAATCCTGATTTCCAGCTGGCTGGTCAGAAGTCAGAAGGGAGGCCCAGATGCAGGGTTGGCATCTGGAGTGGGAGCAGTTTGTGGCACTGAGCCCCCAACCTGTGGGATCTGACACTAACCCTGGGCAGATAGTACCAGAATTTAATTGAACTGTAGGATATCTAGTTGGTGTCTGCAGAGAACTGGAGAATTGCTTGATGTAGCAAACACACACAGCATTTTGTTACAGAAGTGTTGGAAGTGTTGAGTGTGAGTACAGAGAAAAACAGTTTAGTTTTTCCTTTACAGAAGAAGCACACTCAGCATGGAGTATTTTCCCTGCAGTGTGAGGGGCAGATTTCAGGCTGAGTAAAGTGAGAAGGCACCCACGCAGAAAACCTGGATTCTCTTGAGAAGGGTCACGATTAAGTCCACATATGTATTTATCATTCAAACCAGAAAAGCTTTGAGAGTAAAAGGCGTCACTATTAGAAACTGTGCAGGAACAATCTGGCTCAGTCAAACCAGGACTTCTGGTAAGTTTTCTCATAATTGATGGGAAAAAATTATCTAAGTAATCACAATAGCAAATTGTACTTGGAGCGCCTCCCATTTAAAGCTCCCTTTCATTGAATAGAATAGTCTTTTGGGAATGCATATTATCTCACTAAAATGGGAAAGCACCCCATGGTTCTGTACGAAGATGACTGACTTACCAGACAGACTGTTCTGGAAAGTCTCTTGCATATTCACATACCAAGCCACCTCACAAGTCTTCCTGATAAAGTCTGCAAAGGCTTTCCAGTAATATGTTTGTTCCAGGGAAAATAGTGCTTTTTCAAGTGTATGAAATATACTGCAGTCAAAAAGAATCCAGAGAAAGCTAAAATTTAGAAATGATTTTCCAGATGACAGATCATTATAAATTTATCTAAACACAAATATATGCGAATACTGGGGAGTCCACTTAGGTAAGGAATTAGAATCTCTGAAATAGTTCTAAATATTTATTTGTTTACGAATTTCTCCACTCTGATTTGAAAAATAAGTGAATGTCATTTATAGGAATACATAAAATATAAAACACAGTAAATCAACAGAAAAGAAAGGAAAATTAAAGGCCACACTGTGAAACAAACTTTGAGGTTAAGAAAAACACATTTCCTATTTGACATATTAGATTATGAACTTCCCAGCAGCCAAGGGAAGTGGAAATGGATCACACATATAATTCAAAAAGTCATAAAATAAAAACAAGGCAAATTTTCTGGAGAATTATAGCTCCCAAGAGAAACCTCTCACTGGTACTTAATGTGAGAGGCCTGAGTAATGTAATAAATGAGAACCTCAATCACATGCACACCTTGGGCTAAACAGAGCTCCTACACAGCTTGTGAAAGATTAAGCTTATGGTTAAACTTTAAAAGAGCTGTTTAACATTTTATAGATGCTTTCCAGTAGTACCAAAGTGGAGTCATATTTTTTAAATAAATTAAACATCTTTCTATTCTACTCATTAGAAATATAATATACTATGTTGAGCTATCATTTGAGTAGAAGGGGATAGTTGAAATCATTTTGACGTCCAGTCACTCAGAAGTTTTCCATCAAACATGTACTTACACTGTGGAGATAAGCTGGTGCTTACAGCTACCGGAAAAGACATCACTCCCAGGTAAGGCTTCAGCTCCCAGCAGCCGGAAAAGCTGAGTACAGGAGAAGCTTGCTTCTGACAGCTGTGTCTCAAGTTCCTGCCAGTCCAAATATCCTTCAGGTATTAAAACTGGCATATTTGTGTACCCAGTAATGACCTCTTGCAAAATATGATCCTTAACAGAAAAAAATATATATTGCTTGTAATAAATAAAGCAATTCGAATGTGGGTACTTGAGATGCAACCTTTACCTAGTTTCACTTAATAAAGCATCCACTTGAACTGCTCATTAAAGACCATGCCCTGTAAGATGATGGTCACCTAAGTCATAGTTCTAGGCTTGAGTCTTTACTCATGTTCAAGTTAGTTGACCCCCAAATAAAAATCTTATACAAAAATAAAATAGGACGAGACCCAAGTGTCATAGCCATCTGCATCCGCTAGTCTCCCCAAATGGCTCAAATGAACGAGACCCCCGATAATCTCACTCTCAGTCACCTCCTTCCAAAATTCCTCGAGGTTGGGCTCTGACTAACATGAACCCATAAAATGTAGAAGTGACTTGTGCCAGTTTCAGTTCTACCTTTTCTGAGAGGTGGCAGCTTCTACTCTTTCTCCCTTCCTGCCTATTTCTTTGATCCCCGATGGCCATGGAAGAAGTCTGGCTACTCTGCTGAGAGACCATGTAGAGAGGCTACACAGAGAAGAGAGACCCTGAGTCTCCAAGGAAGAATGAAAGATCCTCCTCTTAGCGTCCCAGCCGAGCATCCTGACTCAAGCCCCCACTGTCATCTTACTGCACCTATATGAGCGATGCTTGGTAAGACCAACAGAAGAACCACCTGGCTGAGCCCAGTCAATCCAGAATCATGGGAAATAATAGAATGTGCTTTTTTTTAAAGTCACTGAGCTTTGGGGTGGTTTATTAGTAACAGATAACCTAGGCATCATCAGAAAGGGAATCTCACATATGTGCAACTGTAAATATACTCATCACTAGTAGCAGATCCTGCTGAGTTCTTGCTCTGTGGGGGGCTGTGAGTTAGGCTTTACAGATACAAAGAAATTTGGAATGAGCTTTCTGCCAGGAAAGAGCTTACACTCAATAGCAGGAAAGCTATATGCAAACAGGCAGTGGTTTTCATGCCTACATGCCTTCACATACACTTTTCTATCTGCCTGGCATCCTCTTCTGATTTCTTTTTGCTTCCAAATTTTATACCTCATTTATGGCTCATTGACTTATTTGGGAAGACTCCCAGATGCTGAGCTGTTAGGTTGTCTGACCTTCTCAGCCAAGATATTGTCTTCCCACAGTTGTACTCCCTTCGCCATACCGTCACGCACAGAGTAGATGCTAAGACAGCATTGATTGGATTGAACTATGTACACTACTATCCCAATGACCATCTCAACTTCTGTTTCATTCTGATATCATTTTGCTAGTTTCATTATTTCACTGGTTTTATTTCATGGTATATAAAAAAGAAGATTAAAAAACATGTAATTCTGAGAGGAAAAAATGAATGACAAAAATATGAATATTATGATGTTTAATTCTCGGTAAGAAAAAAAATGGGCTGAACTTGACATAATAATCTTTGCAAACAAACTACAGAACATTCTGCAGTCCCACTTGAGCACTCAGCCAAGGCAGTCCCCTGTCCTGGACAGAAATGAGAAAAGCATGATTTTTAAAGCCTATGACCAGTAAAAGCCACAGCTTTGCTGTCATTGACTGATGAACAAAGATCTTCCTCTACTTTTCTAAGCATATGCAGCCAAAAATGAAGCAAGTCAAGGAACCAGGAAACCAGGGAAGTAGAAGTGGCATGATCTGAAAGATTGAGGTGCTCTTGGGGGATGTTAAGTAGATTTTGGCCAGGCACACACTCTCCCAAGCAATCAGACAGAAGGAATGGAACTGATGGGCAGCTGTGTCTCAGTTTGCCAATTTCATTTAAGTGTATGGGCTGATGTCAACGCTTGCCTCGTCAAAATTCCAGGTTAGATATTAGCATCTTCAATAAACTTAATCTTAAAAATGAGCCCATTGGTTCTCTTGGCAGAGCTCAGAAGGTGGAATACTTACTGCATCCTCTACTGAACGAAATAGTTTGCTTAAAACACTGGTCTCATTGGAGGAATTGTGATGACATAACAGTCCCTGGAGGCCACTCCAGATGCTGGAGTTTCCAGGGGGTTGGAGGGTCTCCTTCTTAGACAAGCATTCATCAGGGCAGAGAGTAGTAACATTCTTCATCAATATCTAAAAGATTAATGAGGGTGAGAAGGGGTAACATTTAGAGAGGCTTAGATATCGTCTCCACGGGCTCAAGAACTGCAAATAGAAATAAGCAACAATAAAAATTTTAAAACACAGCATAAAGTTACTCAAAAACTTGCCTATTGTTCCCTTTATTTTGCTAACACAATTCACAACAGGAGCAAAACTGAATATTGCATGAGCTTCTTGAATGTTTTATAAAAATTGTTTATTTATAATCCTTTGCTGTGCTTTACCTGCTTTAACTCCCAAAAGAACACATCCTTTTCCAGTTTCAACTGGTCAAGTCCAACCGATTTAAAATCATTAGCTAATGTCTCCAGGCAAATGAGGATTTCTGCAAGATAGACAAATTGATTTATTATTCACCTAAGGTACGCTACTCTGAGCTTGACTTCTACGCCTGGCAGTGAATTAATAAACTGAATTCTGAAAACGTGCATTTCAGTAAATTTGACCTGTTATCATACATTTTGTTACCTTCTTTAGAGAGAAAAACAGAAAAACGTCATTGAAAATCCACATATCCTTTCTGAAGACATGGGAGTATGAGATTTTACTTACAGTAGAATTTTGCTTCTAACGTGACATCCTTCCTCATTTTTTCTCTCTCTTCCCTGAGAAGGTGAAAAGGCTCCAGCCCACCTGGGCAAAAGTACAAACCTGACTTCTTCAGAAGAGGGCAGAAGGAACAATGCCCACCATAGTCGAAGTTCAAAGAAGAGCATTCTGCAAACCTAGGAGGAACATGTTCTCCCTGCCAAGAAGCAGAGGGGAGGAGCACAGACTGTGAAAGATTCACAGTGCACTCTGGTCCCTTTCTGGTCTGAGAACCACAGATGCTGACGTGAATGTGAAAGTCAAGCACCAGTCCTAGGAAACTGCCCATCGTAGACCACACTGCGCACTTATGGCAAACAGAGTATGCACTCTTCACTGTGACGGCCTTGTTCACTCAGCCTTGGTGTGCTGATTTGAAATACCCTAGCAGACATCACAGCAAAGCATAAATATGTACACAACACCAGCAAACTTATCTCCCAACTTTACAATGTTGTCAGGCAGTTTCAAGTCCATTTTCCAATAAATTTTGTGTTTGCTCTCAGGGAGCTGGTGACAAATAATACCAGAGCTGGTTTACCTTGGACAAAATGTAAATTCTGGGCTACTGAATTCCTGAGAGCTCCATCAAGCTGAAGCAATCTCTTCTGAGCCGGCCACGGGGGCAGATTTTGCAGCACGCTCTGCAATTTCTGCAGATGCCGTAATCTGAGGGCAAAAATAAATAAATGAAATAAAATGGAAAGCAGCTCAAAGTGTCAACAAGGGATATAAAAATTCCATTCAAAGGAAAATATTCCACTGCTTTGGGAAGTGTGTTCATAGACTGAAAGTCTTACTTTATCATATAACCAGGTTCTTGACAAATTGCATTGTTTGAATCAGCTGATTTGGAGATTCTTTCGGTACTGAATATGGATTAAACATTCTCTTCACTCAAAAACAGAAAAGTTTATTCCTGACAGTGTGTAAGAGAGGTGAGGGTTAGGATAAATTTCCAGGAGAGATTTTAAAACATTTGCCTTGAATCCTGCAGTTAGTTATAAGACAAAGAAAAATATTTTGAGAAGAGTTTTAAAATGCAGAGATGATGTGTGGCGGCAAACAGAACCCAACAAAGTGGTCCCAACCAGGGCAAATTAGCAATGCCCGTGAGATTCTCCAAAGTCAAGGTCATCAAGGAAGGATCAAGGAAGGACCAGCCAGGCAGCTTGACACCTATAGTCCCTGGAACATTAGGTTAACAGGGCCCAGAAGTGTGGAAGACTTAAAGAAGTAACTCAGAAGAGAAGCTGGAAAGAAAATGATTCTGAGAATGAGAGGAAACTGAAACTGGGATAAACATGGAAGAGTGAGGAGCACGCCGCAGTCCCACTGCGAGTAGCAGAACTACCACGGAGCAGGTGAGTCCCGGCTTTCTGAGTCTTTGTGCAAGCACATGGAATCCCCACCCATGAAAAAGAAGCCAAGATAAAAGAAGAGAAAAAACAGAAAGAGATGTGACTACTTGAAGCCCAAGCAAAATACTCCACCAGCTGGGGCCGTGCCACAGCTTTCAGCTGCTGTCCTCCATTTGGACTTCAGCGCCACGGTGGCTGCGCTCATCACAGCACCTTCCTAGTCCTGGGCTAAGCACAGGTGCGATAAAGAGCTGCTGTTATTCCGTAGCCTGTGTGCTGATGGTCTGACCCCTGCAGAAGGTATAGAGAGAGTGAGGAGGGTCCCTGTGATGTTTCTCCTACAAGCAACTGGCAGGAGGTGGGACCCATCTCCGTGTCATCCCCCTGCAAGGCAGAGAGGCTACTCCATCACAGCTGCATGCTTGGGCTTTCTGGCCACTGACCAGACTCATGCCACCTCTCTCTGGCCTGAAACCAGAGCTGCGGCTTCTTAAACTGGGCCTCTCTCTGCAGCATGAAGTGGGATTAGGTTACTCATTCCTCTGACTCTCTGGGTTACACTGAGGGGAAGAAGAATGGCTCTGGAAAAAAAAATAGAAAGTAGGAAGGAGATGGTGGTACTTTATTTTATTCTCCCCAAGAAAAAAGATATACTGTGTGTCTTGGAACCTGGATCTGGGCTTCCAAGACTCTTCAAACTCTGAAAAGCAAGGACACGCACGGCTGGACACAGGGACTACGCCTCTCATGTCTATGAACAGGTGCCTTGCAGCAATGTGCGGAGTTGAAGGGCTAGTCCTTGGTGGAGGGTCCAGTGGCACCCCACGAGTCCTTGCCTCACCGGGATCTGCACTCTCCGCAGATCTGCACTCTCCGCAGATCTGCGCTCTCCACAGGGCCATTGGGCACATGGGTGGGAGCTCCCAAGCCTCAGCCTTTCAACTGAAGGGACTTGGGCAGGAACAAACAAAAGCCTGACAAGGAAAGACAGTGTGTAATGACACAAAGGTCTCAGCGGGAAACTGAGAGTCTGGTGATATTTCCATTCCTCTGTGTTGAAAGACATGACTTAGGAAGAGAAAAGACCTGGACCATTGGCTACAGAGAAAGAGTAGAAAAGAAAAGATGTGGTTCCTGGACCAAAGCTTATGATAAAGTTAAGATAAAAGACATAGAGTTTCGGGCTAAGGGTGAGTGTGAATCTTATAAAGATGTGAAGAAGCCTGAAGGCAAGGAACTGCCTGACTTCATTGCAGTGTTTAAACTGAATTGGAGAAACAAAGATAAAACTTTGAAAAGAAGGTAATAGAGATATCAATAAGTGCAACAAAAACCATAACAAAAAATATTAAGGTGGAGAAGAAAGAACTCAGCAACATCCCAGAGACAAAACAGAGAGTTGCTAGCCACAGGTATGGCAGATAAGAAACTACCTAGCACAGAAAAGACAGCAATTGGAATTTTAAACACCACACACACACACACACACACACACACACACACACACACACACTGCAATGGGACTTATGACTCCATACAAAAGCAAAAGAAAGAAATTACTTTGAAAATATAATTGTAGAATTAACAAAAGGAACCACAAAATCTGGAAGGTGTGTATGAAAGGACATCTGACATCTGTGTAGGAAGATCAGTGACTCTGTAAGAAGAAAGATGGAGGGGCAGAGGGTGAGTTTAGAAGGAGAGATAAGCAGATGTTGGTGGCAGGGGGTGAGAAGGGGCGACTGTTTAAGAGCACCCACTCAGTGTGAGGCATTCTCATCCTGGGGATCTCCATCAGTCCTTGTAGTAATCTAACAAGGTGAGCAGATGATTACTTCTGTATAAATGAAGACACAGGGCCATTGGGCTGTCCTGTGTTCAGTCTCCAGTAGACCAAGGGGTTGAAGACTAGAAAGGGCTTAGGGACCATCTAGTGGTGCTGTTACCAAACCAAGAGGCCGAGGCCCAGGGGGACAAACAGCGGGGCCAAAGCTGCACAAGTAACAGAGACGCTTGTCATCAGGGCAGCCATGAGGTGGCAGTTTTGCATTACCTTTAACAAACATGATGTCCAAATAGACATGGAGGTTCCAAAGGCCAATTGCCGGCCCAGTGCACACAGCAGGTACATGCCAAAGCCAGTATTTGGGCCCTCACCTTCCTGACCCTGAGAGCACTTGGAAATTACGTATGGGGGCCAGGAGACTTGTGCTGTCCATGCTTGGTACTTAGAATGTGGTATGGTCTTTAGTTTCCCCAATCTCTGCACTAGCTAAGAGGTAGAACTTCTAGGACTCCATTCTCCTAGTCTGGCAGAGAGCAGACAGAACCCTAAGCTAACGTACCAGGGGGTGTTTGAGGTTCGTGGGATAGTTAAGGTGACTTGCTGTGGTATCTCTATTAATGGGCATTCAATTACAGACCACCAGGAAAGTTTCCAGTAGCCCCAATGCAATGTCCTGCTTTTGAAGCTCATTTATGAGAGAATGCTTTGTCTCTACCCTGAGCCTTAGGTCAGGCGTCCCTCCTGGCTCCCTGTATCCATCCCCCTGTCGCTTTTATGGCCCTGAGCTGGAACCACACTGCAGCCTGAGCACAAACAACTCATGCCCCTGGGCATCTCTTAAGCAAAAGTTAAAGACTGGAACCTTCTCAAGCAATCCTATTTCCCACGTGGGTTTCAGAAAATGTGAAAGAGATGGAGTTGCTATTTGTTATGTAATCATAAAAACACGATATGGCCCCACATGGTTCTGACATCACAATTCCCTCTTCATGGTGCACAAAGAGCAAGAGTTTGTGTGACCCTGGTTTCAAATGAACCTTTTCAGATAATTTTGAGAAATCATATTGTTCTCTTCGAAGCAGAGCCTTAACTTCAGGAGCAGAATAAGATTCAAGTTACTACAAATTGCCACACATATTCAGGAGAAAGATCCAGCCTTGACCATTTTGGTAAATAAATTTTGGTTATCTTAAAAATGAAGAAACCACAAGTTCCACCTTTTCCTGCACTTCAACTTTTTTGCACTTCAACTGTGCAAAATCTTTAAGTATGAAAACAGGTAGTTCTTTACATGAAAATATCTCTGAAAGGTATTTGTTCATTTTTAAACAAATGCCAAAGACACAAAATCTAAAAATCAGAAAGCTGACACCTTCTCAAATATTGCTCCCCCGTTAGACGGTTAGCAACATCCGCATGGGCATCCTAACTGATGCAATGTGTTCTGTTGTGGTCCACAATGAAAGCCTTGGATTTCCCATTTGTTAAGTAGGAATTCATTGTCCAGCTATAATTTTACAGAATTGTTTCTAACAGTATCATCATGCACTATTTAAAATTTAGTGTTATCTATCTAATTGATAACAGAACAGGGAAATGTGCCTTACATCTTTGGAGATGTCAGATTGTCTCTCGGGCCATCCACTGCCAAACTACCATTCAAGAGGAGCAGCCCAGTGTGCAAAGCTTCCACCACCTTCCACGGCTTGCCCTCTTCTTCAAGCCGGCCCCTGAGAGCCTCCAGACTGTGGACCATGCCTGTGAGTATCTTCTGAAACAGGCTACCATGTTGCCACTGATTAAACACCTATAAATTCAGGGAAAAAATACTATTGTTAATAATAGCAAATTAGAAATAATAGTACTTAGTTAAGAAATATTAACAAACTATTCTAGATGACAGTCAATTTTGATTTTGTTGGCAAATTGAAATGTCTGTTAACAATTGCATTGTAATTTAATTTTTACTCAGAAATTAAAGATTAAAAGTTGCAACAATGGATGCCCAGAACTTTTTATTTGGTACTCTATTTCTCTCTTTTTGTCCCTTAAAGAGAAAAAAAAAAAAGAGAAGGCAATAGCATAATTCTCTAAACAAATTAAATACAATTTTAAAACTAAACTAACATGTTTAGGATTGTATAAATATATTCATATATTTTAAAATATATACCATAATTAATACATAGTTGCTAAATGCCATTTAATGACATGGACTTGGGGATACTAAGGGCAATTAATATTATGGTTTATTATCAACATTACACCAAAACAGATCAATCGAGCCCGATTCAGACAGTGTCGGGAAGTGCATGATGCACATCTAGGTGTGCTCACCAGGCCTCAGGTAACTATGAGTTTAATCACCCAGACGGTGCTTGAAGCAAAGTGTGCACCGGAACGTTTCAATGCTGGTCATTTCAACATCGTCTCCTGTCTGCTTAATGCCGATGACTGTAGTGCCAGCAAGTGAACAATCACACCTATACATTTTTAATGATGTTCTATCCACTATTTGAGATTTTGACCTTCGTCAGTGACACATGCTAGGGGGGAAAGTTAAAGAGGTGTGTTTCTGAGTAAAAATGTGAGATGGACATTGTGATGCCTGGGAGAGCAAATAAGAAGCCACTGCCAGGGAGACTCTGCTTCTCAGTCTCCAGGAGCACAGAGTTGTGAACCGCCCAGGGCCCCCATCAGCTTTCGAGGTCGGGAGCAGTCCAATCTCTCGGGGCACTCTGCCCCACCGACACCTCTGTGAAAACAGACCACAGCCTCCCTTCTCGTCGTTTGCCTCTAAATCACAGTCACTGTCCTTGCCTGGTGCTCCTGGTCAACACCAAGGTGAGGGGACAAGGAAGCCAGCACTCAGTGCTGCAGGGAGGTGGAACACATGCTCACAAATGTCCAGAGCCCATTAGAGTAGCCCAGGGGGGACCTCACACACCAATAACAGAGCATGGGCCTAGGAGCTTCTTAGTTGCCAGTTAAGCCTAGGACAGACAGTTTGGTGACACTTGTGTTGAGCTGGAGCCAGTGGACACACGTGGGAGAAGGTGCACACAATGGCCAAGACGTGGGCATCCCAAGGCCTTTTCCCGGGAAGGACATAAAATCAGACAGTGAACAATGTGGGGAAAAGGGGATGGATTTGGACACACATTAAGCCGGCATGCCATTGGACAGAGCATGTGGAGGTGGGACAGCACCTGTTTGTAGACTCGCGGCCAGCTGATTGCACGGATGAGATAGCGTTTAGCTTCTGACCAGCTGGGGTGACAGTCTCCACGGTGGCCCTCTCTCTCAGCGTCATCCTCCAATGTGCTGGACAATGCTGAACACACCATCCTCTCTAATGAGCTGTCTGTGGGAATCTGACAACAGGATGAAAAAATATTTGTAGGTAAAGACTTTTTCCTAGAATGTTTCTCTTCTAAAAATAATACCACAATCTTGCCTAAGTAAAAGCTCTTACGTTCGCTTGATTGAAGAAGTAACAGGTGATAAAGTGTCACTTGTAATGTTTATGTGATTTATTTTGAGGGGATATTTTTGTGGTGAGGAAACTTGATTATGTTTTTGAGAATTATCCATAAGCAATGGGTGCAGCTGCTTCTTCAGGCCAAAATGTGGAGATGATATCAAACACTGTTCATCTTCATTCTTGGGCCAAAAACCAACATGGACCAGCCCAGTTTAATTGATACTTTGGACTAACAAAGTTGTTTTTCCAAGAACTTTTCTTTTCTAACAAAAGTGGATAAAATAGGAAAGAGTCAAATTGGTATCCCAGGTCAGAAACTGTTTAATATCTTTGAACCAAATTTCCTTTATTTTGTATATGAATTTAAATGCAGTTTTTCTAACACTGCTGTATAAGTACTGACGTTTGTGTTAGAACATTCCCCTATTACATAGTTTTAAAATAATTGTGGTGTCATCTTTCAGAGATTCAACTGATGGCTGCTATGGTCTGAGTGTTTGTGTCTCCTTCAAAATTCATATGTTGAATTCCTGACCCCCAAGGTGGTGGCAGGATGAGGTGTGGCCTTGGGGATGATCAGGTCATGTGGGTGAAGCTGTTAAGAATGGGATTAGTGCTCTTATAAAAAAAAGGCCCAAGGCAGCTTCCTGACCACTTCTGCTATGTGAGTACACAGCAAAAAGGTGCCCTCTAGAGCCAGAAAGCAGGCCCTCGCCAGACACCAAATCTGCTGGAGACTTGATCTTGGACTTCCCAGTCTCCAAAACTGTGAGAAATAAATTTCCATTGTTTACAAACCACCCAAGCTATGATCTTTTGTTATAGCAGCCTGAATGAACTAAAATAATGGGATGATCCAAAAACATAAAAGCCCCATTTGTCATTTTATAGGTTTCTTTAGGATGCAGATTAAAAATATTCACTTGTGACTATAAAAACCACAGGGTCCTTCATGTTTCTGTTATGATTTTTTCCCTTTAATTAAAAAAAATAGTCAACAATACCATGTATCATGTTAGAAAGATAAGGCCCATTCTCAGGGTCTCTAGAGAACCATCAGGTTCCCTGGGACCTGCCCTCTCATGGAAGTGAGGCTGGAGTGAGGTCATGGGGGCTGCACAGAGGATGTGAGGTTAGATGCGTCTGATTTGGGGAGCAGAGAAAGGGAGCAAGAAGGACCACTCTCGACCAGGGGCAGCATGTGATGAGGCCTCTGCAGGACTCAAGAGGTGCTTAGGAACAGAGGCTGACCCAAATAGTAAAGGGCTTAGTAAGGAGAAGGAAGCATGCCAAAGGCCATTTGAGATGCCCACATCCTGATCCCTAGAACCTATGAATATCTTATGCTGCATGGCAGGTGAGATTTCAGGTCACAGATGGAATTAAGACTGCTAATCAGCCAACTTTGAGATGGAAGATCATCCTGGATTGTCTAGAACGCCCAGTGTAATCACACAGGTCCTTATTAGTAGAGACAGGAGGCAAATGTCAGTGCCAGAGTGTGAGTAGGAGTCAAGCTGCCATGACTGGCTTTGGAGAGGGAGGAAGGAGCTGACAGCCAAGGAATGTCAGCAGGCTCTAGAAGCTGGAAAAGACAAGGAAGAGGTGAAGGGTACCAGAATATGCTACCACAGAATATTTTGCTTTGGCATATGAATTATTTCAAGTTAAAGTCTCAAACTTAGCACCTGCAGATGCAGGAAAAGCTCCTTACTTCTCCCTAGCTTTCTAAAAATAGAGTATAGATGTCCCTTTTGTAAAGGAAATTTACATTTATAAAGGAAATTTTCATTTGTAAAGATGTCTTCTACCAGGAAGAGAGCTACTCCTCCAAATAACTCTGATCACCTGAGACACTTTCATCTGCATAATAAAACAGCCCTTATTCACTGTAAGTCTCCTCCTCCTTCACCCTCCTGAAACTTGTCTGGATGCCCAGAAACCCAAAACCCATTTTCCTTTGATAGCCTAATATAGTGTATGTGCCTCAGTGATCTGACTGCCTGCTTGAAACACAGGGACTCCGTGACCTATAATGGGGTTACACCCTGATAAACCCACTGAAACTCAAAATGCCATAAGTCAAAAGTGCACTTATGAGACAAAGCCAAGGAGGCTGACTAGAGACATGGCTTTTCGGATCATCCTTGCTGGAATATAGAATGTTGGACTGAGGAGAGAGGAGAGCAGTTGCAGCTCAGGTGTGGATCACAGGGAGAGACAACAGAGATGTCTGGGAAAAACTGCAAAGCTGAGAAAGAAGAAGATAGAGAAGAGAAGACAGCAGTGTGGTCCAAACCCGGAAAGGCTGGCAGTCCAGTGAAAGGGTAAGGGGGGCCTCCTCTCCCCCACATGGGTACCTTCAGTGAGCAGTGGGCCATAAAACAGTTTTGAGGTGTTTCCACCCTCTATGAGCCCAGACACAGTGGCTAAATAGGAATAGTGGAGTGAACCAGCCATCCACCAGAGTATGGATGTTCAAAAGGGACACTCAACAAGAGAGGGCCACGCGAGATCAGAGTACTAGCTTTCTCACACCTAGACACTTCCTCCTTCGCACTCCCCACCAGTAATGGCATTAGGGAGTGTAATTTTAGCTCTCAGGTCAGCTGGTAGCCCCGCTTCCCCACCCTCTGACCCACCCCCACCCCAACCCGCCATTGCTACCACAAGAATACTCTGAACCAAGCAGCACACGAATGACTGCGTCTCCATGGCAGGTGCGTGTTCCCACTGAGCCCACCACTGAAAGTGGGGTCCCTGTAATTTGTGAGCTTGCAGGTATTTCACAGGATGGCATTCTGGCAGCTTAGACAGATGGGCCAGAACTGGTGCCTGCCCCAGGAATGAGAGCAGCACAGGAAGACGCAGGGGAGATGTCTCTGTCTCAAACTTGGGTGGTGAGGAAGCCCTTGTGGACATATACAATGGGAGAGTGTGGAGGGGCACTGAGGAATGGGGATCTGGGAGTATACCCATCCCCCACCCCTGCTAGAGAACCTCCATATTGGGTAGGAGTGCAGCTCTCAGAGTGAATTAGCATAGCCCCTGGTTTTCAAGACAACCAAATACCTCAGCTGAATGGGATCAGTGGCCCCTGGCCCCACTCATTACAATAGGGAGTACAGCCAGAGCCAAGGAACTCGTGAGTGACCATTTGTTCCAGGTGGGAGTGTACCTCTGGCAGAGACCCCTGCGGACAGACAGGCCTACCTCCCTCCCCTTGGGGTCTTGTGGTGGAACAAATGTGCACAATTGAGGATATCCCCCACTCAAGAGTCTCACAGAGACACACATTAGTGGGTCAGACACACGGACTGAGAGATAGTTCAAGAACCAGTCTCGAGTGGTGAGGGAATGCACACTAATGGATCTGATGGGAGAGTGCTGTGGAGTTACAGAGAGCGAATAGGGAGGGCACCCACCCGGGCACCCACCCCATCCCACCCCACCCCAAAGAGAAACTGTGCTAGTGGACAAGGGCGGAAAGAGCCTGACCTGAAGCCTTAGCTCACAAGACATTAAGCTCCTCCCTCAGGAACAGTCCTCCCAGCTTGGAGGGACTGCCCTGAATTTCATACCAGCGGTTCCCCTAGTGGCTGGACAAGCAACCTCTGAGCCTTGCTGAGGCCTTGCAAAGCCTCTCCAACCACAATTTGTCTTGCTCCTCCCCCAACCTGAGGGGGAGTAGAGATCAAATAAACCCCTAGAAGCTATAGGGACCCTTCTAAAGCTTGGGGCATTCATATGTCCCAACTGGGGGAACATAGCTTACTCAGGCACAGAGACTATCTCTGCAGCTGGCTCTTCCACGCAGACATCAATCAATGATGAGGGAACAACCCCATAGGTGAACATAGCACCTTCCAACTCAAGCAAAAGGGAATGGCTGATTTGAACTCACAAGTACCATCCACCGTCACCATGATTAAGCTGGGGGACCTAACTCACTACACACTATTGGGAAGAGGTGAAGACAGCAGGTCAGAGGTAACCTAAGAGGTACAGCTAACCTGCTAGAACACCCCATAGGCAACTCAGGACCAGCACTCCTCTCCCTGGCATGCTCAGGGATTGATCTTCCAGAATACAGAGACAGACCTGAAAGCCAGGCCTAGCAGCCCAGGTCTCAAATGAGAGGTCAGATGAGAAGGAATCAGCAAAAGAACTCCAGAAACATGAAAAATCAGGACATCCCCAAAAGAAAACAATAACTCCTTACCAATGGATACCAACTGAAACAAAAAGATTGAAATGACAGATGAAGAATTTCAAATATGGATTGTAAAGAACTTCAATGAAATACAATAGAAAACAGAAACTCAACACAAAGAAATCACAAAAATAATGCAGAAAATGAATGAAAAATTTATTTAAAAAAAAAGTCAAACAGAACATCTGGAAATAAAAATTTCATTCAAGAAAATACAAAATATAGTGGAAAGCCTTAAGAATAAGCTAGATCAGGCAGAAGAAAGAATCTAAGAGCTTGAATACGATACCTTTGAGTTAAACAAGTCAGTCAAAGGAGAAAGAATAGAAATAAGAAGAATGAACAAAACTTATAATAAATATGGGATTATGTAAAGAAGCCTAACATAAGAATCATAGGCATTCCTGAGGGCTAAGAAGAAAATACACAAGGGTTGGAAAACCTATTTGAGGAAAATTTCCCTGGCCTTGCTAAAAATCTGGATATCCAGGTACAAAAAGCTGAAAGGAGTTCTGGGATATTCATTGTGAAGAGGCAATCACCATGACACACAGTCATCAGACTGGCCAAAGTAAACAGAAAAGAGGCTCTTGTGTAAGCCCTAGGTGAAAGCAGCAGGTAACTTACAAAGGAAAACCCTTCAGACTAACTGCAGAATTGTCAACTGAGGCCTTACAAGCCAGAAGGGATAGGGACCCCATTCTCAGTCTTCTCAAAGAAAATAATCCCAGCCCAGTATTTTGCATCCTACAAAACTAAGTTTCTTATATGAGAGAGAAATACAGAGTTTCTCAGACAAGCAAACACTAAGGGAATTTGTCAAGACGAGACCTTCCCTGCAGGAAGTACTCAGAAATGCATTATACATATACACAGATCAGAACAATAGACACCCACTAGTGTAAAATTACCCAAAAGCCATAAAGGTCAGAGCCTGGATACTACAATGGCTCAAGAGGTAAAACAAAGCACTAAAGTTCTACCCAATGGAATGAAAAGAAATCCATCCCACCTATCAATTCTTTCGATAAATGTAAATGGCTTGAATTCTCCACTCAAGAGACATGGGCTGCCTAAATGTATAAAAAATATAAGCCAAGTATCTGCTGTCTTCACAAAACACATATAACTCAGAAGGATTCATTCAGACTCAAGGTGAAGGGATGGAAAACAATAGTCCACATAAAAGGAAACCAAAATGGTGTAGCCGTTCTCATATCAGATAACATAGACTTCAAATCAACAAAAGCAAAGAAAGAGAAAGATGGTCATTGTATAATGGTGAAGAGAACAATTCAACAAGAAGACATAACAATCCTAAGTATCTATGCACCTAACACAAATGTGCCCAGATTCATAAAGCAAACTATACTTGATCTAAACAAAATAATAAACAGCACCATCATAATAGCCAGGGATGTCCACACCCCACTGACAGAATGGGACAGATACTCCAAGCAGAAATTAAGCAAAGAAATTATGGACTTAATTATCACTCTAGGGGTCTAACAGATACCTACAAAACATTCTACTCAAAAACCACTGAATATATGTTCTTCTCCTCATCTCATGGAACATTCTTTGAGATTGATCACATCCTATGCCACAAAGCACATATCAACAAATTTTTAAAAATAGAAATTATATCATGTGTCTATCAGACCAGAGTGAAATAAAATTAGAAAGCAATTCCAACAGAAACATTCAATTCTACACAAAGTCATGGAAATAAAACAACCCATTGCTCATTGATTATTGCATCAAGAAGGAAATTAAGATGGAAATCAAAAGAGTCTTTGAACTAAATGACAAAGGGGCCAAAAGTTATCAAAATCTGTGGAATTCAGCAAAAGCAGTCATAAGAAGAAAATTTATAGCCTGAAATGCCAACATCCAAAAGACAGAAAAATCACAAATCAACAATCTAATGAATTGTCTCAAGGAATCAGAAAATGAAGAGTAAACCAATCCCAAACCCAGCAGAAGAAAAGAAATAACTAAGGTCAGAGCAGAACTAAATGAAATAGATAACAAAAGAATTATACAGAAGATTAATGAAACATAAAGTTGGTTTTCTGAAAAGATAAACAAAACCAACAGGCCTCTCACTAGAGTAACCACAAACAGAAAAGAAAGGACCCTAATGAGGTGAATCAGAAATCAAAAAGGAGATATTACAACTGATACCATGGAAATACAAAATATCATCTCTGAATCCTATTAATATAAAAATCTCTATGCACATAAACTTGAAAATGTTGAGGAAATGGACAAATTCTTGTAAAGACACAACTTTCCTAGACTCAGTCATGAAGAAATAGAACTGAACAGACCAATATCAAGTAACGAAATTGAAGCAGCAATAAAAAATCTCCCAACAACAAAAATATGTCCTGGACCAAATGTTTTCACAGCCGGATTTTATCAGACTTACAAAGAATAACTGGTATCTATACTGAAGAAATTATTTCATAACATACAGAAAGACTTCTTCCCAACTCATTCTAGGAAGCCAATATCACCTTGGTACCAAAGCCAGGAAAAAACACAACAAAAAAAGAAAACTACAGACCAATACCCTTATGAATATAAATGCAAAAATTCCCAATAAAATCCTAGCAAAATGAATTCAGCTGCACATTAAAAAAATAATCAACCACGACCAGGTGGGCTTCATCCCAGAGATGCAAGGATGGTTCAACATATACAAATCTACATATGTGATTCACCACAATAAACTGAAGCAAAAACAAAGGCCATATGATCCTCTCATTAGATGAAGAAAAAGCATTTGACAAAATTCAGCACCCTTTTATGATAAGGACTCTTAACCAAATAGGCATAGACAGAATATACCTTCGTATTATAAAAGCCATATACAACAAACCCACAGCCAACTTCATAATGAATGGAGAAAAATGGAAAGCATTCCCACTTAGAACTGGTACCAGACAAGGTTGCCCTCTATCACCACTTCTATTCAACATAGTACTAGAAGTCCAATCCAGAGCAATCAGGCAAGAGAAGGAAATCAAGGGTATCCAAATGGTGAATGAAGAGGTCAAAATATCACTCTTTGCTAACAATATGATTTTATATCTAGAAAACCCCAAAGATTCTGCCAAAAGAGACAGCTGAAGCCTGCTCTGTCTACGGAGCTCAGATTTAGAGGGACTCTCCTGTCCAGCTACCCTATCCCATCACCACTGCCCATCCTGCCCTGGTAGTGTATTCTAAAGTCGATCTCGAGGACAGACCCAATGGTGTGAGAGGCAATCAAATGAGCATACCTCCTTCAGTTCAGCTGAGTAATTCAGGATTTGTTCTGTGTGAAGATCACCAAAACCAAACTGGGATTTGAGATCAGATTGGACTTTCTGTGGGTCCCACACCATGTTCTTCAGGGACAGGTGGGGTCCTGACTCTGTGAAACAACAAAAGATTTATACTGTCAGTTGTTTGAATACTAAAAAAAAGAAAAAATAATTTTAAAAAATAAAATAAAAATTGAATTTTTATTTTCAAAATAAATAAATATTGAAAACTAAGCATCTAGTATCAGGGGAAAGGAAAAATTATAGTATATTCACAGCATAAAATACTATGGAACCTTAAAACTATATTCCCCCAAATTATTTGAAGTCATAGGAAAAGGCTCCCCTAACTCAGGTAATCAAGGTATAACATGTATAAGCTACCCAAATAACCCAGCAACACTATCAAGAGGTGACACACCCAAAATATAAGTCCAAGACCCCCACGGTTTAACCAAATCTCTGAGGAGTATGGTCTAGCAATTTCAAACATAAAAACACATAAATTCTGAGGTGAACCTTCATCTGAAAACCCAGCAACCGGATGGTTTCAGATCATGATTCAACACTCATTTACTAAGTCCCTGCACTCGCCAGACACTGTACAACCATTTCACATGAATGATCTCATAGGGTCCTTATTAATGCTGTGAGGTCTGTAG
This sequence comes from Avahi laniger, assembly GCA_963575035.1. Lineage (NCBI taxonomy): Eukaryota > Metazoa > Chordata > Mammalia > Primates > Indriidae > Avahi > Avahi laniger. The sequence continues at coordinate 42,497 of CAUYSK010033604.1, read as the reverse complement.
AACAGGCACAGTCCATGACATTCACCATAAAAGAGTCACAGGTCAAAGGGAACTTCTGGAAGGTATTGAAAATGGGGAAGATCCCAGGAAACCAAGGCACCTCGCTTCTGGTCTGGCGGTCTTTACATGGCACCATAGGGACAAAAGACAGGTTTCTGAGATCAAAACTAGCACTTGTATGTTGAAGAGATACCACGCCTAGGCTAGGAATTTCCCGTGGGAGATCTCAGTCCTCCAACAACACTATGAGATAGGTGCTATAATTATCCCCTTTTTAGAGAGGAGGGATTTAGACTCACTCAAAGTCACATGTCTAGAATAAGTCACTATTCAAACCAAGGTGATCTGGTTCCCAAACCTGAACCATAACTATTAATCTCTACTGCTCTCAGAATGTATCAGAATTATCTATGAAGTTCCAGAAAGGAGAGAAAAAAAAAAATAGATGGTACCTTCAGTCTGCGAATAGGTATAAAAATACAAAATCATTCTAAAAAAGTGAAAGACCACTTGTTTCTGAAATTCATTGCTAAACAACAGAGTATCCCTCCCCTTCACACATTGTAATCTGCTCACCAAGAAAAAGAATTTGTGAAAATAAAGACAATTTTTGGTTGTCTCTAAAAGCATATTTTGTAATAGTGTTCCTTAGCTCTGACTCACTGGCAAGTTGATAGAAAATTGTTCATTTTGACTATATTCTTAGCAGTAATTACATTTCTAATTATAAGGTAAATTGGTTGTTGTAATTCGGATGATGTACAAAAACTTGAGCTTCTAAATGAGTTTGTTAAAGGTCACGGGGAAGATTTCAGTGAGGCATTTTACTTATCTCTCACCCCACCTCTAGGTTTTGTTCTCAGTGTAAGAAGTAGTAGCTCCCGCCTGATCTAAGCCATCGTGAAAATTGAGTTAAACATTAATAGCGGAGCTCTTCTGTACAGAGCACTCAAAGAAACTCTTCCTCTCTGTGGGGATCTGCCCATGCTGAGTCACAGCAACAGGAAGAAATAAACAACAGGTGGAATTTGGGATGATGGAGAGTATCATGTACAGTTGCTCCACGCATCAGGATAAATCTCCGTGTGCCTGCAGAAACCTCTGTGTATAGCCCTTTTATTAACATTACAGACCTCAGAGAGCTGAGATCTCAAGAGTCAGCAACCAGTGGAAACCTTGATCCCCGGCTCCTCACCCCCAGACTTTTCTGCCTCCATGACACCCCTCACATCTGCCCACGAGTATCCTTCTGTAATGCGGAGGTAATTCTACCTCTCCAGCTGCAATTTGCAATCTGACCTGGGCTCCCTGTCTGTGCCGTCTCCTGCCATTGCCTGATGCACCTCAGACACACTGAATGTCAGACTCCCAGGGTCTCAGCAAGCCAGGTGCTTCCCACACTGTTCTCTCTCCCTGCAAATGCTCCCTCATGTCTTTGATGAGCTCTAACTCATCCTTCAAAATTCTTCCTTGAGGCTTTTGCCGAGGAAGATGCCAGATCCCTACTCTGTATCTCTTTGTTTTTTCTGCATTGACACATTTCTCTCCTTTAATAAATATGACTTCCTTGAAAGCAAGAACTATGTCTTATTCAGCTTTTTATTCCCACTGTCTGGGGCAGTGTTTGGCTCACAGGGAGTGCTCAGTAAATGAGAGATGAATAAATGAATAGACGGATGGAGGGATGGGTGGTTGGGTAGGTCAGTGGGTGAATGGGTAAGTAGTTGGATGGATGGATGAATGAATGGATGGGTGGGTGGATGGGTAGGCAGAAGGACAGACAGATGGACAGATGGATGGGTGAGTGGTTGGATTCTAATTTTGCTGTTTTCTCACTGAATTTTCCATAAAGAAAGAGACAGGCTGAAAAAAAGAGAGAGAGAGAAAAGGAGGGAATTAAAAGTTAAATTTCAGGCCCAGGTGACAATTCAAGAAATAATATCCTGGGTTTCGAAAAGAACTAGATAATCTCATTCCCTCCCCTGTGGAGGGGCTGCTTACTCAGTTAGGGGGCTCTTCAAGTCGACATCAACCTGCATCTGCTTACTAGTCTTACCGTTTTTCAAATATTTCCTCCCAATAGGAGCTTAGAGAAAGAAAGATTAAAATCACAGAACCAGTGGTAGATTTAATCTAGGAAGACATCAAGTCAAATAATTTTAAATTCAGTTATGTTTTAATCAGAAATATCATTTTTATCAGCAGTGACAGCAGAATTTCAATAGTAGTAGGAAGTCTAATTCAGTTTCGAGTATCAAATTTTTATTCTAGTACTATCTTTTATTAACAGCAACAAGAAAATGGATTCTTTTTATGTTTGAAATTTTTAATAAAATCATTTCCTTGAACATCATTTTAGTTCCATTTTGATTGTCAATAATTAATAGTGAAACATTTTGAAATACAGCAATAGCTCTAAATTACCCATACCAGTGACTGCTACTCCATGTTGCTCCAGAAATATCAGCGTAGAAATGGTCACATTCAGTGCCATTTCAGAAACCTGAGAGAAAGTTTGATTGAGTTGCAGCCAATCTAAATCTTCTAGGGATGTTAAGAAACTAGAACCAAAACAAAACAAAAGCAATATGAGTTGGTAGTTAGCAAAGAGGTAGCATCAATTCCAGATTTACTTATAGCCCGTGGGCTAACTTGTTGCAAGATATGACTGGACCACTTCCAAGACAACATTCTTCATGGCTTTAATCCCATCCTAACTCCCTGGCCTAGGGACTAAGTGTAGGAGGTATGCCACCCGTCTCTAGAAACACCCAGGAACTTTGGCCGTCTTCCCCTCTGCCTTCAGTGCAGAACATGAGTTTTGATTGGCTCTGTCACAGATTTCATCTTACGTTCAGCTCAGTCTTGCTTCTTCCTGCCCTGCAAGGACAGGCAACAAGGCCAGCCAGCATACAAAGTGCTGTTATCTTAGAAAAGCAAATGAACAGTCAGCCTGGTTGATTCAAGTTCAGATAATCAGTCTAATATTTGGAGGGCAGCCAATTGCAATGCCATGTACACCAATCGTCCACTCTGCCTTAACCCATGGATCTGAATATGTCTAAGGTTCAATCAGTGGTTTTCAAACTTTTTCACAGAATAAGAGACTTTGGGGAGGGGGAGTCCGCATGTATATGGTATTAAGTTTATTTTTTAAATATCAATTTTTATTTTATAAATGAATATACTTTAACATGTGGATTACAAAATACAATGAACTGAAGTTGGAATATACCTGCAGTTTGGCAAAATAAGGTCACACAACCATAAGTTTTGCTTCCAGGCAGGTTATTTTCCTATCTTTTCATTAAGGAAAATCTCTCATGGCATCTTTATGTATTGAAAAGTATCCTAAGATTACAAGATATATTATTGAAAACTGGTGCCACTTGCAAATACTTATGTCTGTGAATGTAGATTATCTTGATACTGTGTCACCAAAGCAAAAAAATAGAAATAAAATTTCTACTGAAGCTGATATGGTCCAACAACTGTCATCGATATCTTCTAATTTCAAATTTTCCTGTCTCAAGATTACCTGATTGTTTCCACTTTCCACTGACAACACATTCAGGGCTTAGAGCAAGAATACAAAGGGAGACACAGAAAATATGTTCAAATATTTATGCTATAAATCAAGCTAACAAACTATAAAAATATGTTCCATTTTCCTACATTGACCAATACATCTTCATAACAACTTGGAAAGCCACATTCAAATTTAGGATTTTCTGATCCTCATAGCTGTGCTCCAGAGTGTGGGAGTTCAGGGAGCACACAGCCCTAGCCCCAACCCTCAGCACACCCCTCCCCTACTTGCTTCCCACCCTCAGCTCTGTCTGTAGCTCAGGGGCCTCAGTGTTCATGTGCGGGCACCCCAGCTACATGGCCGGGCACCACGCACACTCCTGCCAGTGGCCACAGCTGTCCCTGTACAGCCCTGAGCCAAGGGATGCACGTTGCAGTGTAAGACCTGCCCTCAGAAGGATGGACCAGGGAAGAGGCCAGCACAGGCTCTGGAAGTGGGCTCCGGACATTGCATTAGGGAATTCCAGGGTGAGAGGGAATCAGGGGGAGTGTACTCTGCGGACACATCCCCTTCAACCCATGGGCTTCCTGAGCCATGAGCAGAGACACAGCCTGGGGAAGGCCAGGGCAGGGACCTCTGAAGTACAGGGCCCACGACAGGGCCCCTCTCATCCTGGCCTGAGGGCAGTGCAGGTTGTTCTCACCAATGGCAGCTAAAATAAGTAACAATAAAAAATATGAAAAGAATATAAACTTTTACTAATAAAATACCATATTCCTACAGTGAGTTTACACAAAATAATTCAAAATTTTTAAAAAAGAAGACGATGCTGATTAAAGAATGGGAAATTCACCATGGGAAATGGTCTTCCCAAAGGTAACCCCAGGTAACATGGCAGCCAGATCCATCAAAACAAACCAGTGTCCAACTCTCTGAATTATACAACTGAAACATCAGAGCTGATTAGTCTCAGGTGCTATTTGGGGCAACTATGGTATGATATATTAAGAAATTAGTTAAAATTGTTATGTTCACATTGCATCTCTAATAGCGAAAAGCTTAGAAACAACCAAAAGTCCAGTGCTAAAATTATTAAGTAAATTATGGTATATGGTACTTTACCAAAAGGAAATATTCTGCAGCCATTAAAAATTATTATTTGTAGACTATAACATATGAAATATTAATAATGTAATGTTAAATTTTTAAAGCAGGGAGGATATACTCTGAGAAACACCACTGCCCCTTGGTAAAATATGTACACAGACAGACAAGGGACAGACATGGAGTTGCAGGAGCTCCTGTTGTATTATGGGTGTTTTTTTTTTTTTTTCCCAATCAGACAATGACTTAGTAATTTTTACTTCTCATGTAGAAAATGAGGAAGAAAAACTACACTTAGTTATATTTCCCTTTTCCACTTACTTCAAAACCGTCTGGAGCAAGTGCACCGCAGCACGCACGCCGTCCTCCACGTGGACGTCGTCTGCGTGTAGTCTCGGCAGTAAAAGCAGAAAATCCCAGACGTGAGGCTGCTGGTGGAGCCTTTCCAATTTTAATATTACCTCCTCGGTCTTATTGAGATCCATCTGACAAGGAAAAAGCCCAAAAGTTTCCCTTTGTAGTTTTATTAATAAATTAAATGAGATAATGAAAGGACGTCACAAGGATACGAGAATGTAGACGTTCTCCTGGTAGAAAATCATGCTTACTAAGTCCCTATGTTGAACAGACACAGTTTTAAAATTATTCTGTCAGGTTGTGTGTTTTTGTTTTGTTTTGTTTTGCTTTAATGTTTTGAAAGTATGGACGGGCAAGAGGAGAAAAAGAAGGCCTGCTTTTGTAACGAGATGTACCAATTTCTAAGATTTTTGAAACTACAAGGTCTTTGTGATAGATACCAGACAAGAATGTAATGATCTATTCTTTGCAAGCAAATGATAAGGGAAAAGAGAATAATTCAAATACAAACAAGATCGGAATGCCTCCTGTTGTTTTGTTTTTTTCTGTTGTTGCAGCTGAGCCCGGTCATGACTGACACGCAGTGTAATAACTGAATGTTGCACTTCCCCCACAAAAATGCATCCCTTCTCCCCCACCCCTGCTCCTGCCACATTTCCAAAGAGCTGTTTTTGATGGTTCAATTCATGGAATCTTAGTCTGGATGGAAGTAAATGGAAAATTAAGACTAAATGAATATTTTAATAAAGCAGGCATGGAACAAGAATTGCATACCGGATTTCTAATTTTCCCCAAGTTTTGGGGAAAACAATGAGACCCAAGGGAAAGAAGTGAAGATATTCATCCTAATGGGTAGAAGACAGAGAGCCTTCTGCCCAGGCAAAGGAATGGGGAAAGCGATAGCATAATTCATTTTTATCAAAGCCGTGATGCAGTTGCTTTATAAAACCAGCCGTGTAAGCAAAGCAGGAAAGGTTTACACCATGGCAGTTCTAAAAAAAATATAGAGAAGGGTTATGTGAGGAAAAGGAGGGAAAATTCAGCATTTCACTGAGCACTGGCGGCTTGGTCTACGGGTGCCCATTTGCAATCGGCACATGGTAGGAGCCTTCAGATTTTTCTCAACACTTGAGCCTCTCCTTCTATGTGCTAAGAATTGTGGAGTGGGAACATGGAAGCAACCTGGGTCTGCAGTTCCTGACTGAGCCGTGATGCTTCCTCTGGGTGGAAAACACCCAGACATTCCACATCTCCCCGGTGAGCTCTGAGCTGCGCCCTTGCTGGCTCTCTGCTCTCCACTCAGTTCCCGTCCTTAAGGAAAGCTGAGTGCAGCGTCTTACCATTTACCCCTCAGGTGAGACTGCGTCAATCCAGAGCTCCCACTACTCCATGCAAGACACGCTCCCTCTGCCTCTCACCTCTGCCTCAGCAGCAATGAAGAGAGGCCCAGAAGTCAGCAAGGTCCTGGGACACTCCCAGAATCACCTCTTGCCATTTCTGGAGGATTCTAGCTTCTAACACACTGCCAGCCTGTGCAACATGACTCCTGCCATCATCCTTGTGACTTCAGTATCTCCTAGTGTTCCTTGAATCCCTTCTGTTATTTGACCCCTTCTCCCCCACCGTCCAGTGATATTTTCTTCTACTTGCTTAAATCACCCATTTCCATGGTCAAAACCTTGACCTTTTCATTACCAATAGAAAAAAATCCATCCCCCGTTGAATTCGACTCTCTGTCTACTTCAAACACTCACCCAAATAGCTGAATGCAGCTGCAGAAAAATGCACAGTGATGCTGACCCTTCGCACATTAAGTTCATGACCACATACCTTGAGCGCACGGCTTAGTGCTTGCTGTCTTATACCTGTAATGTAGTACCCCGGTCCATGTTCTTCCTCATTCCCCCAGCCAGCTCTTCTAAACCTCTTCTCTCTTCAGATCCCCAAACTCCTTGTCCTCCATCCTCGCACTGATCTGTACATTTGCTTCCTGTTTCTCTGAGAAGTAGCAGCAATCAGAGCGAAGCGCCTCACTCCCACACCTGGCCTGCCTGTACCTGCGTCCGGGTGATAGCCTGGCTTACCCACGACCTGCTGTCACCGTCTCAGGCCAACCCGCAGCCTGGGCTCCCACCCTACCGCCCTCCCAGCCCTCACAAGCACCGTCCACAGCTCTCCTCGCTCTTCCTCTCCTTCAGCTCCTTCCCATGTCATTATTCACCGTCTTAAAAACACAACATATTCCTGCCATAAATCACAACTCCAAAGCCAGTCATGAAGAGACATCAGACAACTTGCAAACTAGAGACGGTCTACAAAATAAGGGACCTCTTCAAAAATCTTGATGAAATAAAGACAAAGAAAGGCTGTGAAACTGCTTCAGAGCAAAAGAGACCAAGGATAATACGACTGAACGCAACACGTGTTCCGGGATTGTCTTTTGTTACTAAGGGCATTATTAGAACAACTGGGAAATCTGGAAAAGTCTGTAGCTTAAAGAGTTCAATGTGTACTAATATGTTAATTTCCGGATTTTAATGATCATGACGTGGCTATGGATGAGAACGTCCTCGTCCTCACGAAGTGCGCACTGAGGCGCAGCGGCTCTTGCATGCAGGATCCGCATCGGCGAGTTCTGCCTACCACAGATCGAAACAGTCAGGAAAAAAATGGATGGTTGCATCTGTACTGAATGCATACAGACTTCTTTTCTTGTTATTATTCCCTGAACAATACAGTATAATATGATAACTACATAGCATTTAAATTGTATTAGGTATTACAATCTAGAGATGTTAAACTAATTGTAAAGTAATCGGGAGGATGGGCGTAGGTTTCATGCAAATACTACACCATTTTTTCTAAGGGACTTGGGCATCTGCAGGGGGTTTTTGGAACGAATCCCCTAGGAACACCAAGAGACGACTGTATTTAGGATTAAAGGGGCATCACGTCTCACATCTGCAACATATTCTTAGTCCAAAATATGTATAGATATAAATATAGATGTATAGATATAAATATAGATATATAGAGAAAAAGAATAAAGTAAATATGCTAAAAACATTATTGTTTGTGGAATCTGAGTAAAAGATATATAATAACTCTTTGTACTATTATTAAAACTGTTTTTATAAGTGAAATTTGGTCAAAAATAAAAAGTGAGAAAAATCTTCAATTAAAACAACTGTAAAGTCTTAAAAGGGAAACGTAAAGGGAAAAAGGAAGGAAGGAAGGGAGAGAGGGACGGAGGAAAGGAAAGAAGGAGGAAAGAAAGTCCCTGTCTCCTGTCCTGATTTAGGGTCCCCTGAAACCAGTCCTGAGACAAAGACTTATGTGTAGGTGGCTTCTTCAAGGGCGTCCCAGGAAGGCGCTGAGGGAGTGGGAGGAATGAAACAGGAAAGAAGGAAAAGTCTGTGCAAGAGTAGAGGTCCTGTGTGGCCCCCGCCACCTCGAATCCACAGGGCCACTCAGGAACCCAAGGTGCTGCCCAGGATGGACCCCAAGGAATCAACCTTCCCACGCTGCCTGAGACTGAGATATTTTCTGCTATGAGGGACTTTCAGTCTCAAGCAACATGAATCAGGTGGTGGCCCCAGCTGCAGGCTGCTCCGGGGGTATTGGCTCCCCTGCCCTCTCAGACATGGTTTGCATCAAAGAAGGAGCCAGTGCAGAAAGCCAAACTCTCTCGGCATGTGCCTGACATGGGACGCTGTGACCAGGAGTCTGAGCTCTCGGCGACCCTTGCATCTTAGCTGGGAAGAAACTGGGGAGTCAGTGGGTGGGAAGCAGGCACCACAACCCCCTCAGCTTCTGCTCCACGTCTTCCTCTCCTTCGCAGCACGTGTATATTATACTTCCTGTCTGCACTGACTGCCACTCATCCTCTCTTAAACCCGTTCTGTCAGGCTTTCACCCTCCTCACTCCATCAAAGCCTTTCTTGCCAACACCACCATGACCTCCATGCTGCGCTTCCAGTGGTCACTTCTCTGTCCTCTTCTTACTTGATCGATCAGCAGCATTTGGGACAGTGGATTATTCCCATCTCTGAAAACAGCTTCCCCAGGCTACCAGGACATCCCACTTCTCATCTTCCTCCTCCCTGCTGGAGACTTCTCAAATGTGAGTGTTGGGTGCTCAGCCCTCTTTCTCTTGTCTGTCTACACCCTCTCCCTCGATGGCCTTAGAGTGTCATTTATGAACCAACACCTTCCAGTTTATATACCCATCCAAGATGGCTTATCTCAACTCCAAACTCGTACCTCCCATAGCCTCCTTGGCAGTGCCACTTGGATGTCCAAAATCAACCTCCTGATTTCCCCTTTCTCCTCCTCTCCCCACCCCCAAGAAAAACCTATTCCAGTCTTTCCCCCCCGCAGCAAATGTCCACTCCATTTTTCTATTTGCTGAGGTCAAAACACTTGGAGTCTTCCTTGACTCTTTTCTTTCTCTTATAACCTACATCATATTTGCCAACAGATTCTACTGGTTCTACCTCCGAAATATATCAAGAACACCACATCTCACTGCCTATGTCACTAACCACATTGCTGCTCTAAACCACTGCATTTATTGCACAAATGAAAGGGTTGATTCCCTGCATTGACTCCCAACTCCACTCTGGCTACCGTCAGTCTATGCTCAACACAAAGTCCAAAAGGATCCTTTGAAAACATAATTCAAGTTTCACTGTTTGTCTTCTCAGATTATTTCAATGACTGTTTTACTCTAAATAAAAATCGAATAGTGTAACAGCTTTATTAGAATTCTATAACAGGAAAGTTACCTAGAATTCTTTCATCATAACAAATAGAACTGCTTCCTTGTAGCCACATTTCTGTGCTCATTGTACACATGCCTAAATGTTTTGACATCACAATCACACTATGGATGTGATACTGTCCTCTGCTTTTTACAATTGACATAATAACATTATCATTCCCCATGTACCATATTTACTATTAAGTGACCATACTAAGGAGGCAATCAACATCTATTTATCCTACTTTTAGATATTAAAGTTATCCATCATTATAAATGAACATCTTTACTCGTATAGCTTTTAATTTCTTTCACCTTATAAACAAGACAAATTATCAGAACAATTACTGGGACAAAGGATATCAAATTGCTTTTTCAAACGTTATTGTATCAATTTTTACTGTCACAAACTGTATATGATTATATCAGTAGGCTACCACATCACAAGCACCTCCTTTTAAAAATGCTAATTTAATCACTGAAATGGTACTTTATTCTGTTTTTAATTTCTTCCATTATTTGTAAGACTCTAAATATGTGTGACCCATAATATTTTCCGTTTGACCTGGTATATGAGAAAGTGCCAAGTTAAGACAAATGTCCAATATATTAATGCTTTGCTAGTACAGTTATGTAATGGATACACTGACATTCCTGTTCCATTTCAATTCATTAGTTGGCCAATACTCTTTTACTTTTCTCCTAATAGTTTTATTGCATATTTACTTATTTTTTGAATTGTCTAAATCCTTGTTAGAGTTAGGCAGATACAAGCACCTGTGCCACTGTTAGCACAACGTTACTGAAAATGCCTGTAGAGTCAGTGCCTCAACCTACAATATGAGCAAGACAGAATCTTTGATATTGTCAAGATTTTCACCTTAATTCAAGGTTTCTCAATTTTGGCACTGTTAACCTTCTGGGTCAGGTAATTCTCCGCTGTGGGGGCTGCCTTGTGCTTTGGAAGATGTTTAGTGGCACCTCCAACTCCAACCCTCTAGTGGCCAGTAGTATCCTCCCAATCTGTCCCCAGTTGTGAAGACCAAAAATGTATCCAGACATTGACAAATATCTCCTGAGGGACAAAATCGCCCCAGTTGATAACTGGTGCCTTAACTAAAGGCTTTGTGCTCAAAGTGAGTCATAGGTTATGTGCCAAACCCAAATCTCAGGCCTAGCTTGAGCACAGACAGGCTCAACAGCATCTTCAAAGCAATGCGCGGGCTGCCCACCACCTGCCGGCCTCGACTTTCCCCTGCATTTCCCACAGACCCAGAGCTTTGCTAAAGAAAATTAGAAGTCATCTTTCAGTCCATCTTCTGAGTGAATTCGACTCTCTCAAATCCAGCCTCTGCACAATTATTACTACATACCAAACCATTAGAAAGAAGTGTTTGAAAATACAAATTAAACTTAAAAACAATGTTGTAAACTTAGCTATTCTCTCTCTGAAGACTAATTTTCAAACTTTTGTTAAGATACTTACCGTTAAAAAACTGGAACCATAAGAAGAATCTACAATAAAGAAGATTTAAGAGACATTAATTTCATCAATGAAAACGTACTTGCTGAGTCCCTGCTTTAGTTCTAGTCAAATGGAATATCACAGAGCCCTGGCCCAAAAGATAAAACACCCAAATAAAGAATAAATCTGAAGAAAAACATTACTTACAATTTCCAAATCATATTGACATTAAGAAAATTCCTGGAAAAAAATTTAACTACGAAACCAAGTTTCAACAATTTGCCAAAGGATGTAGAATTATTTTATCAGACTCTAATTGCACCACATATTGTAAGAATTCTGGACAGGATAGAGAGAGTGAGTGAGAAATAATTTTTTTTTTTGAGAAATAAGTTTAAAAAAAAGGAAAAAATTGAAGAGGGGAAAAAGTGAAATTATATTTTTTCAGATTATTTTTGAATTAATATGCCATAGGAAATGACTCAAATAATAGCAAATTGAAAATAGAGACTTCATCTCAAAAAAGATTTAGTTCTTCTTTCAACAGTATGTTAAAAATCTTACTTGAAAATCAAACTTTATAAAAAAAACAAAATGAGCCCATATTAAATCCTAATATAAGAGCTCCATCATTTGTTATTTGAAGTCATTCTCACCTTTTGTTGAAACATTTTGGGTCCATCGTGAAATCAGCCTTCAGGGAGGATCTGGCCAGCCCTGCCTTACCCTGGACAAAGGCATTATTTTTTCTCTTAAAAATAACACATAAAACCTGCTCTGAGGAGCACATTCTCCATTTTGCTGACAAACTCTTTACTTCATTGTCTTGTACATAGTCCATGAAGAAAGAAAAAATTATACAAAAAGAAAAATCGGAGCTGGGTAACAGATTTAACAAATTAAAAACAAAGGAAATTTAGCTAAATTTCAGTTTCAGATAAAAAATGAATAGTTTATCGTACTGTAAGTATGTAACATTTGGAACATACCTGCACTAAAAATTTATATGTTGTTTATTTAAAATTCAAATTTAACTGAATGTCCTGTATTTTATCTGACAGCTGTGGTAGTTGGGTTAAAAACATGGGGCAGGACCACTGTGGCCACCTGTTTATTAACAAAGCTTGCAGCTGGCAATGACTCCCGTGAAGTAGGAAATTGGCTGCCTCCCTCTGAGATGCAAACCTCTCCATCCGTAAGCTGAAATTTCTAAGATCTATATCCATTCTAACTTTCTCTATTGCCAATTTATAAAAATTGAAGCATTTTATAATATGGATATTCTTTATAATGAAAAGAAATTACTTTTGTTTAGGGAATAATCTGCCCAATAAGACAAAAGTTTGTAATCAAAGCAAGTTAATCATCCAAGACCAGAATTGAAGAGTTACTAACATGGAAAATATCAGTCCAAGTCTTCAAGGAGGAGGAAAGGAATCAGGAGTGTGTGTGTGTGTGTGTGTGTGTGTGTGTGTATTTGGGAAAGGTAGGAACAGATTTTAAATATAGAAGAAAAGAAAATGAGAAAGGAAGACAGAAATAGAAGAAAGTGAAGGAGCAGGAAGAGTGGAGGAAGGATAACTGTGGAGACAAAATTAGGATGGGCTGCAGCCTCCGAAGGTTGTGTAGCATGTGCACTGCCCAAAGTACCTTCCCAGGGAGAGGGGAAGGGAGATTCCAGCCCCACCCTCCACAACTGGCCAGAGATGTTGGCCCCACACATCAGAGGGTGCACCCTTTTCTAAGACCTACAACAAGAGATTAGCACACTAAGGGTTTAAGAATTTCAGAAACATTCTGAGTTATCACAGCCTTATGGGAGATCTCCCTAAGCTGTGTCCAGTAGGTAGTGTGACGGTTATGAGAGATTTACTTGCCTCGAGTCTTGGATCGTTCTTTCCAAAGTTTTTGTAAGTTTTTTGTCTTGTCCATCATTCTATAAATTTCCTCAGCCAGGTCTTGTATCTCTTTTAAAAAGGCAAGATTGTTGACCTTCTTGTGGTCAGCTGTAGTTTGGAACCTAGACAAGTTTTAAATAAATAGAATAAATACCACGAGTGGAACTTTTTTATAGAAGTAAGTTTCCTTGGTGTTTTTAAGGTTCTTGATACTCAACATAAAAATCTTTTCAGCTAAATTCATACCAATTTACACTCCCACCAGCTCCCCTGAGAGGTAGGCCATTTTACCTGGCCCTCGTTCAAAATAGAAATTACCATTTAAAAAAATCTTTGTGGATTTAAAATTATAAAATTGTTCTCATTCTCTGTATTATCTGTATAAAGCTCAACCATTTTCATATGCTTATTAACCATTTAATTTTTTAATATTTATTCAACACATACAGCACGCCCTGTGCAAGGTGGTGGGAATAAATATATCAGTGAACAGAACAGACATGACCTCCGCATGAGAAGAAGACAGACAATTATGGGTGGAGATAAATGCTATGAGATAGGGAGTGAGTGGAAAAGTCTGTTGTAGAAAAGATGCTCATGGCAGGCCTCTGAGAGGAGGCGATGTTTAGGTTAAGAATGTTAAGATGTTAAGAAACCTGAAAGCTGAAATGGTTCAGCATTGGACAGAACTGAGAGAGTGTGTTCTGGGCAGAAGGAGCAGGTACAACGCGGCTTCAGGGTAGGGTAGGGTTGGGGAAGGGGAGGTGTAAGCTGATGGGGCCAGATAACACCAGGCTGGGTCAGCTGTGGGAAGAACTTTGTTGGGCACAAGAGCAATGAGGAGCTTGAATAGGTTTCACCGGGGACAATGTGGTCTAATTTCAATTTTAAAACAGCCCTATAGCAACACTCAAAAATCAATTAATGTAATCTATCACATCAACAGGTTAAAAAGGAAAAATCACATGAGATGCAGAAAAATCATTTGACAAAATCCAACACTCATCTGTGATTAATAATAATAATGATAAAAAAAAAAACTCCCTGTAAAGGAGAAATAGAGAGAAACTTCATGATGGGAACCTCAAAGCTTTCCTAATAAGATCAAGAACAAGGCAAGGATGTCTCCTCTCACCTCTACTTTTCAACATTATGTGAGGAATCCTAGTTAATGCAATAAGACAAGAAAAGGAAATAAAAGATATACAGATTGAGAAGGAAGAAATAAAACTGTCTTTGTTCCCAGATGACATGTTTATCTATGTAGAAAATCTGAAAAAATTGACCAAAGAAACTTCCTGAAAGAGCAATGTTAATCTTTCTATGCCTGGCTTATTTCATTTAACATTATGACTTCCAGTTCTTCAATATCCAATAGCAGAGTAGGGTAACTATAATTAACAATAATATATTTTATATTTCAAAATAGCCAGAAGGATGGACTTGAAATGTTTCCAACACAAAGAAATGATAAATACTGAAGGTGATGGTTACCCTAAATACCCTGACCTGATCATTACACATTCTATGCATGTAATGAAATATCCCATGTATCCAATAAATATGTAGAAATATTATGTATTAATAAAAAATTTTAAAAAAGAAAAAAAATTCATGGAACTGAGTGATTATAGCAAGGTTGCAGAACACATAGCTAAACTATAAAAATCAATTGCTTTTCTATATACAGCAATCAACAAGAGGAATTTGAAATTAAAAGAGCTCTCTGGCTGCAGAATGAGAAAAGGAGTCAGGAGGATAAGAATGGAGAAGGAGTTGCATCTTTAAAGAAAGAGGACAAAGACACAGAAAGGCTCAAGATCCACATGGACTGAGAGGACCTGTAATGAAGTGGATGTGGGTGTATTAACCATGTCTTTTGTTTTCTGTATTTCTGATGCTTTGACATCTTGGGGCCTTGCTGGCCCTGGAAGCCCCTCCCAGGGTTAGCCATTTCCTAGGGATGGTAAACCCCTTGCCAGACAGTCACTTCTATGCCTGTATGTCTCACCACACCTGATTAAAACAGGGACCTTTAGAGAGAGGGAAACAAGAAGGACTTCCAGGGTGCTGGGAGGAAAAAACAGTAGACGGTGGCTTCTCCTCCAGAGTGGAGAGCAGCTGTGCAGGGTGGAAATACAGGCACGGTAAGACTCAAGTTTGCGATGCCCACCGGACAGCCCAGGAGAGAAGCTAGAGGGCCCTTTATCCATGAATCTGGGAATCAGAAGGTTAGGCTTCAGTATATTGGATGTTCAAGGCCTTTAAACATTTTTCTGTTGAGATGTTTAGAGTCTTCTTCATTTACACATACAATCTGTTTATGTTTTAAGTATAGTATAACTTTATCACTTTGTTAAGAAATGTTTTCTCCAGTTTCTTATTTGCCTTAATTTTATTTTAGTTTTGAGTAATTTACTCCTAGAAGATAATAATAGACATAAAACATGTAAAAAACAATGTCTATAAGAATAATGCTTAGCAGAGTGAAATACCAGAAACACTATAAATGTCCAATTATAGGACAATGGTTAAATAAATAACAGCATATGTTTTAGAAGGGATTTTCCTTCACCTATAAAAATAGGCTCCTAGAAACGTACTCCTTCAGAGATGTTCAGACTTGAATGTGCTGACAGACCACACAGGAAACTTGATAAAAACACAAGTTCTCGGCACCATCTCCCACTGGCTCCCGCTGACTGGGTGTAGAGGCTGGCCCAGGACTCTGCATTTAAGCCACACCGTCTAACAGTTCTGACATAGATGATCCACAGACTAACCTAACCCTCACGTTGTCGGAAAATTCAGATTCTATAATACTAACTAGAAAATGATGATAAAATTACTGTATTTTCTTAAGTTAATAAATATATGTATGGGAAAATTTTTTTAACTAGTTAATAAGAGAAAACATTTTCATGACCTTAGAAATCAGCACTGTGTACCCTGTCTACATTTACTCTCAAAGCCAATGGGATTTATTTTTAATCAGTAAAAAACTACTGATTTTAAATAAAATTGAAAATCATGCCACAAATTGCTGGAAACTTGTTAAATTAACTAAGAGTCCAATTAAATTTAGCATATCCAAAGGGGAATAAATGTAAAATTGAGGAGAATTTTTCCTGATTAGAAATCATAGAACCTTTTCATCTTTTTTAAAATCCCATGTCTTTATTTTACAAATTAGAGAACATTGTGAAAATGAATTAACAGTTGTCAACATGTAAATTTACCATGAAACAATAAAAATCTTGCATGACAGAGGAAGTAAAATCTCTTTCACAAATACCATCACTTAATTCTCACAACCTATAATGAAGTCAGAGCAGCTTCAATAAATATTCACTGATGAATAAAATAAATTCAATGACTTTCAGGTCACAGCCATTCAGAGATAAGGAAATAAGGCCCAGCCCCATCAAAGTGAATTTGTTAAAAGCAAGTGGGTTGTTGGCAGCAAAGCCAGGTCTGGAGCCCAGTGTGCCCAACGCTCACTCAGGTGACCTTCTGTTATAGGTGCCGCTACACTTGACTGAACTCTCACCTTGGAAAGAGTGGCCTTCAACTTGAGTGGATTAGATTTCCAAAAGCTCAGCAAGTAATCAGGTACTACTTTTCTCTCAGGGCCTCATGCTAAGGGCTAAAAACGAGCTCAGAAGGCTGTGAACCATGACTCAGGCTCTCGCGCCTCACCCAGACCTGACTCTTTGCTGGGAAACCATAGAATTATCGGATTACAGAGATCGATGTAATTCAAGATGAGTTTTCCCTGTAATAATAAACTGGTTTTATGTTCTTTTTCTAATTACTATTTAAAAAGTGCCTCAATTTGTTCTTAAGATCAGATTATGAGCTATCATTAACAGGAGAAATGTTTATAGCAAAAAATATATAGAGAAAATCATTGATTAAATGTTACTTTTCATGTGTATGTGTGAGGGAGAGAGACAGAGTTTCAGGGGACCAGGGAAATCCCAGTACTGTAATAGGATTTGGCTACAGAGCAATTTCCTTCTTCCTGAGTGCAGTTCTTTCTTTAGACATTTGTCATGTAATGCTTGGCCTGGCAGGGTGGGAGGTGACTTGGAGATGAGAATGCAGGAGGACAAGAGACGGCCACCTGCAGAGATGACTGAACTTCTTTCTCAGACTTCAGACTGGCACTGAGAATCGCCTTCTCAAAGGGCAGGGAATCAAATGTTGCACCAAAAAACACCCGCACAATTCCACAAAGGACCAGCCTGAGGATGCCGGAAGAGGAAGGGGCCTCGGAAATCATCATTCAGGCCCATCCGTCAGTTTGAATATGAGATAACTGAGACCCAATGAGAGTTCCCCTGGAGTCAAAATATTTTCATGCTGTGTTGCCCTGGGAAAATCATCTTTAAAATAAGATCATAATAAATCCTCCTAATAGGATTGTGAGGATCAGCCAGCACTCAGCTCTCTGTAAATAAGAACGAAGGGCAGAGGCGACAGTACAGCTAATGCTGAGATATGTGCATTTTCAGCAGAGACGCAACAAGAATAAGTAAGCCAACATAAAGCAATGTGAATATTTTTCCTATTAAAATTTTCACTATTTTTTACTTATATAAATAGAACAAGTTCTTATTGAATTAGAATTATTTCTAAGACAACCAGAACCAACGGCAGAAGTAATTCTCCTAAGAACACTGTCCTGGCGGACTCACGTTACTGCTCCCCTCTGTCGGGCTGGAGAGGCAGCACCTGAGGGAACGCTTTCCCCGGAGCAAGGCTGGCTGGCGCTGCAGCCCGGCCGGGCCATCCCAGCTCGGGGCAGGGTGCGCCAGGGGAGCATCTGAGAAAGAAGCAGCTTTTGACATCTATAATAGGACGAGAGCCTAGAGTGGAATTTGAGGAACTCTCATTTGACAAAACATGAAAGAGCAAGAATTCTTTGGTACTTTCTTTGGTCTGTTTAGAAAGAAAATGATCCAAACTCCAGATCAGAAACAATGGCTCCAAGTGCTTGAGGGGATTTCAGAATCTCTGTCTACACTCTTGGCTCCTCTGCTTGCGTTCTCACCAGAGATTTCCAACCCAGTCATCATTCTAAAATATCAATGGGAAGAGGTCGTCCAACCAATATTTGACAGCTTTTTCTCTGGGCATAAGAAATTTCTGTTTATTGGACTTAGATTTTCACTGACACAGAACAGTTTTCAGCTATTTAAAGACTACCAATAAACTATAGAAAAGAACTTCTATTAAGGCATGAACTGGAACTCTACTAAGCAGTAAAGAGGGTGAACTGTTGGCACATGCAGTAGATGAATGGATCTTAAAAGCAGTATGCTTGATGGGAAAAAACAAATCAATCTCATAAGGTCACGATCTCTAAGATTCCATTTTACAGCACCTCATAAGTATAAAACTACAGAGATGTAGAGCAGAATAGTGACTGCTGAGGACAAGGTGGGGATGGTGGTAAAAGTGACTACACAGGAGCAGCATGAGAAGATTTTTTGTATTAATTGAACATTTCTATATTTTAATTGTGGTATGAGCCTGTGCAAGGGATCTAACTGCACAGAAATACATACACACACATACACCAACACAAGTGCATGTAAAAACTGATAAAAACAGAATAAGGTCTGCTGTCTACTTAACAGTATTGTACCAATGTCAGTTTCCTGGTTTTGATGTTGTTCTGTAGTTATATAAGAAGTCACTATTTGGGGAAGCCAGATGAAGGGTTCACAGGACTATATATAGTATCTCACAACTTCCTGAGAGTCTGTAATTACTTCAAAATAAAAGTTAGAAAATAAAGTAAAAAAAATGACAGACTCAGGACAGAATATTTACAACTCACATCACCAAGGGCTTAACTCCTTAATAGGTAAAGAGTCTCTAAAAACCAAGAAGAAAAATAATGAACCAAGAGAACAGGGAAAAGGGACATGAATAAATACTTAACAGGAAGATAATTATAAATTATACATAGAGATATAAAAATAGGTTCAGCATCTGAATAATAAAATAAAATAAAATATGAATAAGAAAAATGAAATTTAAACTTGACTAGATATCATTTCTTATACAGCAGATTGAAAGAAATCTAAAAGTTCAACACCATCCTCTACTGGTTTCACTAGGAAAAGAGATATCTTCATACATTGAAATTGAGAATGCAAAATATTACAATCCCACAAAGGAGCATTTGGAGAAGAACATCAAAATCAAATACATATTTAGCTCTTGACCTGTAACTCTACTTTTAAGAATCATTCCCACAGATAAATGAATTATCATAAGCCATTAGGAATTGGCATAAACCAGTCTGAATTGGCATGAGCCATTAGAAAAATACAATAAAAAAATATAGTTAATAAGTCAATAGTCGAAAAAAATGGAATAAGGAAAAATTTACAAAAACAAAGAAAATAGAGGGAAAAGTGAGAGCAAAAAAGAGATGGCAAAAGTAGAAAACAAGTGGTGATATTTAAATGTGACATATAAAATATAAATGGTTTAAACATTGAAAGAAGATTATCTCATTAAATGCTGTCTAATTTTAAATATAAACATACATAGCTAAAAAGTAAAAAGATGGAAAAATATATATCATGCAAACACTAATCAAAACAAAGCCTCAGCATATAGGTAAATATCAAACAAAGTTGACTTCAAAACAAGTAACACAAAGACAAATAAGGAGATAGCAGGTTGATGCAGAAGTAATTTAGCATTGTTGAAATTTGCCATTTGATATTGGAATACATTCTTAAATAAATATGGTTATGTTATACATCATTTTAATGCACATTTCTTGCTTTACATTTTTTTGCTAATGACTTACTACTTGCTGTTTATTTGATATTTATTTTAGACTATGGAAATGATGTTAGACATAAAGCAAATTCAAGTGATTTTCTTGTTCAAGTTCAATGGGTCGTAAAGTAGCGGAGACAACTCACAAAACATCCCCACAATTGGCCCAGGAACTACCAAGGAACGTACAGTGCAGTGGTGGTTCAAGAAGTTTTGCAAAGGAGACGAGAGACTTGAAGATGAAGAGCTCAGTGGCTAGCCATCGGAAGTTGACAACGACCAATTGAGAGCAATCATCGAAGCTGATCCTCTTACAACTAGACAAGAAGTTGCCAAAGAACTCAACTTTGACCATTGTATGGTCGTTTAGCATTCGAAACAAATTAGAAAGGTGAAAAAGCTCAATAAGGGGATGCCTCATGAGCTGGCCTAAAATAAAAAAAATCGTCATTTTGAAGTGTCGTGTTCTCTTATCGTATGCAACAGCAACGAACCATTTCTTAATCAGATTGTGATGTGCAATAAAAAATGGATTTTAGACAACTGGTGATGACCAGCTCAGTGATTGGACTGAGAAGAAGCTCCAAAGCACTTCTCAAAGCCGAACTAAAGGTCACAGTCACTGTTTGGTGGTCTGCTGCCCGTCCGATCCACTACAGCTTTCTGAATTCTGGTGAAACCATTACATCTGAGAATATGTTCAGCAAATCAATGAGATGCAACAAAAACTACAACACCTGCAGGTGACATTGGTCAACAGAAAGGGCCCAATTCTTCTCCATAACGCCCGACCCACATGTTGCACAACCAGCACTTCAAAAGTTAAACGAATTGGGCTGTGAAGTTTTGCCTCATCCTCCGTATTCACCTGACCTCTTGTCAACCAGCTACCACTTCTTCAAGCATCTCGACAACTTTTTTTCAGGTACAAATCCATAGGAAACTCCTTCTACATTTTCTAAAATATAAATCTAAGGCATTTAGGCATACCATTGTTTAACTACAATAGGTGAGGTTGATATTAAACCACTGTGCTGAATAAATGAACAGACACATCACATTTCTCATTTAAAAGTCCTAAGTGTAAAAGATGAGAATTGGAGGCTGTGTTAGTGTGTCTTACCTGCCGGGATTTAACTACTCTCCCAGTAAAACAGGTCCCAGGCAGGATCGTCACAAGAGATTTGGAGATAATAGAGACAGAGACAAAGTGCAGTTTAAAGTGATGGGGGAGTCAGGGATTCCCATGAGCCAGGAGGCCCTGAATGAAATCCCACATCTGTATTTATTGTTACAGCAAGCAGTTGTCCTTGGTTAAAGAATTATGTGTACAACTCATTGGTAAAGGTTTCAGGGCTCCCCAAAGGTTTCAAGGGACCCTTACCTAATTCTGTCTACAAAAATAGATGGTTACAAAATTTTTCTAAGAGAAACATTTTAAGCCCTAAGTTAAGAATAGACCTAGCTGATCATACAAATTAAAGATAAAAAATGTATAAAGCAAGAACACTGAGTCTGTATACTAATTTAATCTATTTCTCTAAATACAGAGCCATGTGGTCAGGAGTGAAGCAGGAATAGCCTTGAAGTTTGAGATAGTTCCAGCTGCTCGTTGTCTGCTGGGCAGGCATTTCAATCAGCTTCTTAGCTTTGGGCCCAAGTCGAGCTCTGCCTTGCACAAGTTCCAAGAGATGGCTTGCAGGCTTTGAAGAAACGTCACCATGCAGGCGTTTACTGATAATGCCCCCCTTGTTGCTAAGCAGCTTCTAGTCTGTTAACTAACACACCCACAGATTCCTTCAAGGCAAAGCCCTGCAAAACGCCTGAAATCTTTCATGTCTCTTAGTCCTATTTCCCAACACTTACCCACTTGGAAAGAGCAAAATAGTGTGTAAAGATTAACACCATAAACTTTTATCCAAGAAGGAACATGGGAGCCCAACAGAAAAAGTGAAAGAAACTTTGAATACTTTCAAAGGATTGGCAGGCAGCAGCCCTCCCCTTGGATCTGGCAAAATACTGAGTCTTCAGAGTGTGAGAGAGGTGAGAGAGTCTCTGTGTGATACGCATTTTCACTGGGGAGCGCCTTGACCCTACCAGTGCTGGATCTGATTTGGTGGGAGGTGGGAGTCTGTGGGAAGGAACGACACCAGAAAGTGTGTTGTGCATGCTCGCAGATCCCAGTGCTAATTGAGGGAAGACTTCCCTGATCCTAACTCATAGCAGACCTCATGGTCCCAGGTATCTTGGTCAGTGGTCACGGGTTGAGAGAGGCATCATACTGAATCTGCAATCTAATCTCAAGTGGGGACAAATCCACATGGCCAGAACTGAGACGCAAGCAAGGTGTGGGCTCTTGCTGCAGGTGCAGGAACTGGGCATTTGCCCAACTGGGAGGAGTGTGGCCTGTGAGCTATAATTTATGTCCTGGGTGGGGATTCTTGCTGCCTGGGGCAATTTCCATCACATTAAGACTATTTATTACCAAGATAATCTGCACCTCTCCCCCACTACCCCCATCAGGGCTCATGCTTGCAACCACCATTAGGAGACCTGAAGGGAGGCCAGTATGGTCCAGCTCTACCCAGCTTCAACCCCCTTTGGGGCTGAGAGCCAAGCCAAGGCCACTGGCCTGACCGATCAGAGAGTTTTTCCAGGTAAAAAAAGATCAAACCTATACCCTACTGATACTGCCACAGGCAATTTTTACCTGCAAGCACCTGGAAAGTGAACTGAATAACACAATATAAACCTGCTGACACAAATGCACAACACTTGGGAATGAGATAAAGTTCTCAAGACCTCCGCCTCTCCATCTCTGCACGAGGCCAAGACCCTACTCACATGCCCAGTACACCATTACTACAACCAGCATTTGAGAAAACCACCATGCTAAGGCCACCAATAAATTCATACAGAGCTTTGGACCCCTGAAAGCACCCAGAAGCAAAGCCAAATGACCCTACTCCATGTACATTACAGTCACACCCTGCAAGCAGGAAAGAAGTAGTCCCATCCAAATGAAGGTAAATTCAAAACCAAGAAACTACAGTTTCTCCAGGTAAGATGGAATCAGCATAATAATTCTGGCAGTATTAAAAAAAAAATGTAGTATCACACTCCCAAGGGATCACACTAGCTTTCTATCAACGGATCCTAACCAAATTGAAAATTCTGAAATGCAAGATAAAGAATTCAAAATATGGGTTGTAAGGAGGCTCAATGAGATTTAAGAGAAATCTAAAAACCAATACAAAGAATTCAGAAAATCAGTTTAGGATATGAAAAGGAAATTTAGCAAAGAAGAAGATATTTTAAGGAAAAAACAAACAGAACTTATGGAAATGAAAAATTCATTGAAGAAATTAAAAAATACAGTCAAAAACTACCACAATAGACTAGACCAAGCAGTAGAAAAAAATCTGAGAACTTGAAGACAGTTCTTTGGAATTAATCCAGTCAAACAAAAATAAAGAAAAAATATTTTTGAAAAATGAACAAAGCCTTGGAGATATAGGATTATGTAAAGTGTCTGAACCTATAAATCATAGATATTCCCAAGGGAGAATAAAAATCAAAGATTTTGTAAAATCTGTTTGAGAGAACAATTGAGAAGAACTTCCCTAATCTTGCTAGAGATTGTGTCTTGCATCCAGATACAAGAGAAAGAACTCCAGGGAAATATATTGCAAGAAGGACTTCATAAAGACATGTAATTATCATGCTATCTAAAGTCAGTGTAAAGGGAAAAAAATTCTAAAATCAGCAAGAGAAAAGCATCTATAAAGGAAATCTCATCAGACTAACAGCAGATTTCTCAGCTGAAACCTTACAAGCCAGAAAACTTCTTAAAGACAAAAAACAGTTGACCATAAATTTTGTATCCTGAACAAATAAGTTTCAGAAGTGAAGGAAAAATAAAGTCTTTCTCAGACAAGCAAATTCTGAGGGAATTCATCACCACTAGACTGTCCTTCTGCAAGAAATGGACAAAGAAATTCTAAACATGAATACAAAAGATCAATACTTGCCATTATAAAACCATATGAAAATATAAAAATCACAAGTCTAATAAAACAATTACACAAATGAGACTACAAAGCAACTAGATAACAATTAACATTATGATAGAAACAAACATCACATATCATTATTAACATTGAATGTCAATGGATTAAATGCTCCACTTAAAAGATACAGATTGGTGGAATTGATTAAAAAAAATGATCCAACCATGTGCTGCTTACAAGAAACCCGCCTAACTAATAAAGACACTTATAAACTGAAGGTAAATGGATTGAAAAGGATATTCCTTGCAAACAAAAAAAAAGTGAACAGAAGTAGCTATGCTGATATCAAATAAAATAGACTTTAAATCGATAACAGTAAGAAAAGTTAAAAATGGTCATTACATAATGATAAAGGGATCAATTCAATCAGAAGATATGAAAGTCCTAAATGTATGCATCCAACACCAGGGCATCCAGATTCATTAAACAAACATTACTAGACCTAAGAAAAAAGAAAGATGGCAATACAATAATTATTGTGGAACTTCAATACCTCACTGATAGCACTTTACAGATATCACAACAAAAAATCTATGAAGAAACACTGGACTTAAGTTGGACATTACACTAAATGATCTAACTGATGTAACAGGACATTCTACCCAAGAACTGAAGAATATACATTTTTCTCATCAGCACACAGAACATTCTCTAAAATAGATCATATGTTAGAATATAAGACAAGTCTCGATAAATTTTAAAAAATCAAAATCATATCCAGTATTTTTTGGACCACAGTGGAATAAAACTAAAAATCAATTCCAAGAGGAACTCTCAAAACTACACAAATACATGGAAATTAAACAACCTGATGCTGAATAATTTTTGAGTCAATGATGCAATCAAGATGAAAATTTAAAATTTTTTAAATGAATGATAATAATGTCACAAGTTATGAAAATCTTTGGAATACAGTAAAAGCAGTGCTAAGAGGGAAGTTTATAGCACTAAATGTCTACATCAAAATACAGAAAGATCACAAATTAACAACCTAACATCATACTTCAAGGACCTAGAAAAATGAGAATAAACCAAACCCAAAGCTAGCAGAAGACAAGAAATAACAAAGTTCAGAGCAGAACTAAACAAAATTGAAACCAAAATACAATACAAAGGGTCAATGAAACAAAAAGCTATTTTTTTGAAAAGATAAATGAAATTGATACACCACTAGCTAGATTAACCAAGAAAAGAAAAGAGAAGATCAAATAAACTCAATCAGAAATGAAAAAAAGAGACATTATAATTGATACCACAGAAATACAAAAGATCATCTGAGACTACTATGGAAACCTCTACACACACAAACTAGAAAATCTAGAGGAAATGGATAACACCCTGGAAACATGCAACCTCCCAAGCTTGAATCGGGAAAAAAACAGAAATCCTGAACAGAGCAATAATGAGTGGTGAGATTGAATCAGTAATAAAGAAAAAATCTCCCAACAATAAAAAGCCCAGGACCAGATGGATTCACAGCAGAATTTTACCAAAAGTACAAAGAACTGGTACCAATTCTACTGAAACTGTTCCAAAAGATCAAAAAGGAGGAAATCCTCCCTAACTCATTCTACAAAGTTAATATCACCTCAATACCAAAGCCAGGAAAGGACACAACAAAAAAGAATAAAACTCAGACCAATATCCCTGATGAACATAGATGCAAAAATCCTCAACAAAATATTAACACACTGAATCCAACAGGACATCAAAAAACTAATTCACCACAATCCACTGAATTTCATCCTACGGATGCAAGAATAATTCAACACACCAAATCAATAAATGGGATTCATCACAAAAACAGAATTAAAACTAAAAACCATATGATCATCTCAATAGATACAAAAAAAAGATTTGATAAAATCCAGCATTCATTCACGATAAAAAAAAGAAACCCTCAACAAACTAGGTATAGAAAGAACATACAACAAAATAATAAAAGCCATATATGACAAACCCATGGCCAATATCATACTCAATGGGAAAAAGTCGAAAGCATTTCCCATAAGAACTGAAACAAGACAAGGATGCCACTTTGACTACTCCTATTCAACATAGTACTGGAAGTCCTAGCCAGAATAATCAAGCAAGAGAAAGAAATAAAGGACATCCAAATTGAAAAAGAGTAAGTCAAACTGTCTCTGTTTGCCAATGTTATGATCCTATACTTAGAAAACCCTAAAAGCCCCTCCAAAAGACTCCTAGATTTGATAAGTGAATACAGTAAAGTCTGAGGTTACAAAATTATTGAACACAAATTAGTAGCATTTCTATATGCCAATAACAACCAAGCTAGGAATCAAGTCAAAAACTCAATCCTGTTTATAATACCTTCAAAAAACCCAACATATCTAGGAATACACTTAACCAAGGAGGTGAAAGATCTCTACTAGGGGAACTAAAAAACATTGATGAAATAAATCTGTAATACAAATAAATGGGAAAACATCTCATGCTCACAGATTGCAAGAATCAATGTTGTGAAAATGGCCAGACTTCTCAAAGTGATCTACAGAGTCAATGTACTTTCTCTCAAAATGTTTTCATCATTTTTCACAGAATTAGAAAACACAACCCTAAATTTCACATGGAACCAAAAAAGAGCCCAAATAGCCAAAGCAATCCTAAACAAAAAAATAAATCTGGAGGCATAACATTACCCAATTTCAAATTATACTATATGGCAACAGTAACCAAAACAGCATGGAACTAGTATAAAAGTATAATAATGGAACAGAATAAGGAACCCAGAAGTAAAACTATGTACTTACAACCAGCTGATCTTCAACAAAGCAGATAAAAACATACACTGGGGAAGTGACACCCAATTCAATAATGATTCTGGGAGAATTGGATAGCCACATGCAGATTAATGAAACTGGATCCTTACCTCTCACCATATACAAAAATTAACTCAAGGTGGATTAGAGACTTAAATGTGAAACCTGAAACCATAAAAAGTCTAGAACAAAATCTAGGAAAAATTATTCTCAACATTGGCCTAGGCAAAGAATTTATGACTAAGACTCCAAAAGCAAATGCAACAAAAATAAAAATAGGCAAATGTGACTTCATTAAACTAAAAAGCTTCTGCACATCAAAAGGAATAATCAACAGAGTAAACAGACAACCTACAGAATGAGAGAAAATATTTTCAAACTAAACATCCTACAAAGGACTAATACCCAAAATCAACAAGGCACTCAAATCAGCAAGAAAAAAAACTATTAAAAACTAAGCAAACAATATAAACAGACATTTTTCAAATGGTCAAAAAAATTTAAAATGCCCAAACATCACTAATCATCAGGGAAATGCAAATTAAAACTACAGTGAGATACTACCTGTCAGAATGGCCACTATTAAAAAGTCAAAAACAATAGATGTTGGCACAGATGTGGTGATAAGGGAACACTTATACACTGTTGGTATATAACTTCTCTATAGTTATATAGTAGTTGGTATATAACTACGCTTTTAGGGGGAATGTAAATTAATACAACCTCTATGGAAAACAGTACAGAGATTTCTCAAAGAACTAAAAGTGGAACTACAGTTTGATCCAGCAATCCCAGTACTGGCTTTCTATTCAAAGGAGAAGAAGTCATTATATCAAAAAGACACCTGCACTCATATGTTTATTACAGGACAATTCACAATTGCAAAGATACGGAATCAACATAAGTGCCTATCAACTGACTAATGGATAAAGAAAATGGGATGTGTGTTTGTGTATATGTGCACACACATACACACACACACACACACACATACCATGGAATACTACTGAGCCATCAAAAAGAATGAAATAGTGTCTTTTTAGCAACTTGGATGGAACTGGAGGCCATCATCCTAAGTGAGGTAACTCATAAATGGAAAACCAAATACCAGATGTTCTCGCTTGTAAGCGGGAGCTAAGCTACGGGTATGCAGTCATACAGCATGACATAATGGACAATGGAGACTCGGAAGTGGGAAGACGAGGGATGAAAAATTACCTACTTGGTAACACTTTACACTATTCGGGTGACAGATACACTAAAAGCTCAGACATCACCACTATACAATTCATCCATGTAACAAAAAACCACTTGTATTCCCTAAATTTACTGAAATGAAAAAATTAAAAAAATAAAAATAAAAGCATACCATTTGCAATAGCAACAAAAAATATAAAGTAACCAGTAAAAAATTTAACAAAAGATACGCATGACCGTCATGGAAAAATACTATAAAGCTCTGTTGAAAGACACTGAAAAAAACCTAAGTAAATTAAATGATGTGTCATGATCATGGGATTCAATGCAACTCCAATCAAAATTCCAATAGGTTTCTTTTCTTTGATCTTTACAACAAGGTTGTAAAATTTATACAGAAGAACAGATAGACTTCCCTAAAAGAGAAGAGCAAAATAGGAATATTTGCTCCATCAAGACTTAGAAAGCTATTGTGAGGAAGACAGTGAAGTATGGTTCAAAGGATGGCTGGAACTAGAACAAACTGGACAAGCTGGAAACAGATGCAACAAATATGAAAACTTAATTCACGTCAGAGTAGGACTGAAAATCAACGCAAAGTGGATAAACTGTTTAATAAATAGAACTGAAACAATTGCTTATCCAAATGGGTAAAAAAAATGCACTTGGATCATTACCCTCACTACACATAGACAAAAATCCCAGATAAATTCAAGACTAACATCTGAAAGGAAAAATTATAATACTTTAAAAATATAATGTAGGAAATTATCTTTAGGACCTCAGGTAGGAAAAAATTCCTTAAACAAAAACTGAAATGTGAAACACAGTGTAAAAACCAAGTAAGTTTTTTGGGGAAAGAAATTCACAAATTAAAAAAAAAGCAGATTACAAACTAAACATCCAAGTTACAACACAATCCTCCAAGTTCTTAACAGTCCACCAAGAGGCGTGCTTAGGTGGGGCATGGAGAGGACTCCAGGACAGGGACCCAGCCCTGAAATGCTCTATACAGGTGGACAGGTGACTGAGTGACAGGGAGAGCTTCCTTCTCAGAGAAGTGGATGAGTAAGGAAAGGGTTGATGGGCTCAGGGGCTCGGATGATCCCTTTGTTCCTCACTCATGCCCCCAGGTCCAGCTCTCCACTAAGCTACTTGAAAGAGGCTTGGAATTAAACCCCAGGAACATCCAAAATTTCTTTCCTCAGTGTGCAGAAGCCACGGCGTTTCATCCTGAGCAGGTAGCTGACCATGGTAGAGCTGTCTGTACATCATATAGGAGAGAGCTGGTCTGTGTGAAGGCTGGGTGGAAGGGACCACGAAAAGGGAAAGGTTGGTGAGGCTGTAGAAGGTGCTGAGAAAGGGGAGGGAGGTCCTGATCATTATGAAGGCCCCAAGGTACAGTCATGGAAGCAATTCTTCTCACTGCCTCTAATGTTGGTGCTTCTCATGTCAGAAAAGCCATTTAAGAAATGAGGATCAAAATCTTAGCTGTTATGGATGGAGCAGCTTAGAAAGAAGCTAGATGCCAGGGTAGGGAAAATTATAAAAACTGAGTCTACAAAGTATGGAAGATGCTGTAAAGAGGTTGCTTTTACAATTCCTGAGTTTCCGCACATTGAAGTGAGGGTGTTGAAATGGAAAAACATAGAGAAAAAAGATTATTTCCTGATGTCCAATAATATTTGATAATTGTTACAGCCATAGTGATAAGAATTTGTTATTATTAATTCCCATTGGTTGAATGCTCTGTGCCACGCATCATGCTAGATGTTTTCCGTATTTTGTCTTTAATATTCACGACACTTGAAGTAAGTAAGTGAGAAAACTGAGATTCAGAGGGGTTAATTTGCACAGATTCACAGAACCAAAAAGTAACAAAGCCAGTATTGTTTGGCTGCAAAGTCCTGTTCTTTCTTCTTCAACATCATTTAAACTTCCCATTCCGAGTAAGGAATAGATACAAGTAAAAGATCTGAAATGAAAATACTAAGTCTCAAGCTCTTCTATTGCTTCTCAGAAAGATAGAGTTTTGTATACTTTCTTTCACCACAAACACAAGAAACGGTCATCAAACTTTTCAGGGATATGATTTTACACTATTTTCAAATGATTCTCTTATGTCACACTTTTGTATGGCCTTTCTCGAGAACAGTAAACACCTGCTGTGGTCTGAATGTATACGTCCCCCACTAAGATTATGGTATTGGGGGGCACAGTCTTTGGGGAGGTGACTAGGTAGTCATGCTGGCATTAGTGCCCTTGTGAAGGAGGCCTCAGAGAGCTGCCTGGCCTCCTGTCATCATGTGAGGATACAGCTAGGGGGCGTTATCCATAAGGAAAGGGCCCTCACCAGACATGGACTCTGCTAACACCCTGATCTTGGACTTCCTAACCTCCGGAACTATGAGAAATAAATGCTTGTGTTTTACAGGCCACCCAGCTTATGGTATTTTGTTACAGCAGCCCAACTGGACTAACACAGCACCATTTATAAACATTGTGCCAGATGAGTCCAAAATTATCTGGAAACTTCCAATTTTTCTCTTATAACTATAAGTTGAAAGATAAAGATCATAGATTCTAACATTTGCTTTATATTTAAATATGTTAGATTATTCAATACTAGTAAGTATAGATAAAATAAAACCCAGATCATTCATACTTGATAAAGTCAAATTATCATGATCAACTCATCACTTCCTTCCATTCCTAACTTCACCTGGGAGAAGTTTCCAAAGCAATCAAGATCCTCCCAATTAAACCGCTTCACCTTGACTCTTCTCACATGAAATCCCTCCTGCTCTTTCTCTTCTTGATTTTCAATGCTGACTGACACCATAGGCACCTGCAGGCATAGCTCAGCATTGAAAGAATCAGAGAAGGCAACTTACCTGTCCTGTAGTGCATTTAGATGGTTATATGAAGAATAAGAGGTGACTGTTCATTTGATCTCGGCTGGGGATAGGATACTGGTCAACTAATAGCACAATAAGAAAAACCCAGTAAGTAGCTCAAAAGATACTTGTTTGGGCAGGCATTTGGTACCAAAATGAAAAGTTGGCTTAGCCAATGATTTTGAGGTCAGAATTTTAACCTACAGAAAGGAAACTGTTACATGCAAAAATGGCATTTGCTAATCAGCGATTGCTCTGTGAGTCTCAAAACAGCAGTGAAACAATCTCCTACTGGACGGTAGCCACGAGTTGGAGTCATTAGTGTGTGACTCTGAACTTAATTAAAACTGATTGTCTTTTAACTCTAAATTCCATACTTTTTATGTTCTCTAATCTGTCCCAAATTATTGAGATTTTACTAAAAGCATTATGCCTATTCTATGCATCAGGTTTCTGGGAATTCTGGAAAGGATGTTTGTGTTTCTCTTACCGAAGATGGTGCTCCATCAACCCTCCATAGCTGATGTTTCTGCAGCTGGACCCGGTGTTACAAAGAAGGCCTTGGACAAAGGGAAGAACACCCTGGCTAGGCAGATCCCGGGGTTGCAAGTAACCTGGATATAGAAGCAAAAAACAAATGAGTCCTTACTCCTGCTACCAGCAATGGAATTCCTATTGAGTTAGAATTGTAATATGTCACATCAAATTATTATATTATTAACCCTGTTATTGATTTAAAGGAGATCTAAGGACTCAGACAAAACAAACAAACAAAAAACACTTTATACGTAATGCCTTTCCCTCAGGGTCAGCATTCACCCTTCAAGGCAGAATGGCTCTGAGCAGCCACAGTTGCATGACCCACTAGCTTCCTCACCCATGGGCTGGCAATACCTCTGATGCACAGCCAGGCCTCCAGACACAGCCTCTAGAAACAGGCCTTGGGCAGGAAGAATAAGAATGGATGCTTCCTCCCATTTTATATAAAAATTTAGGAGTTTTTAATTTTGACAAAAATTTCAAGTTCAATACAACTTGAATTCTTAAATGTTTAAGTGTGGTTGCTAAATATCACACAATGCAAGAAAGTTTTTCTACACTGCATAGGACTTTTCAAGACAAAAGTTGCTGCAATAAGCCACCTCCCTGAGAAAGGACTGTTCACACTTGCCCCAAATGTGTCTGCCCTTCACACCGCCAGGTGGATGGGGTGCTGGGGATTCTGATGACCGCAGGCAACTTGGAGGTTCTGAATCTAATATCCTATATAGCCCAGGAAACCCTGGCAACAGCCTTTCCCCTCGAGTCTAGTTTGGTCTGGGAAATGATCTCATGCCCCAGAACTTGGAGGCCCCTATTTCTAGCATTTAGCACATAAAAGACATCCACTAAATGATGAATGAATGAATGAATGAATAAATGAATGAAAAATACATGAATGAGCTTTTAACTAAGGGGGCAGATCAAGTTGTTAGCAGACATATGGCTCAGTGCTCTAGAACAGACCACAGAGGGATTTGGGGTTCTATCTTAGCTAGCAATAAAAGGTGCATAACTTCTGTGTGCTGTCTTTCTCAGAAACACATCAGGAATGAAAGTCACCACACTGGGGTGGTTCGGTGGGTCAGAGATTTTGAGGACACTAGTTTTGGATACAATTTGTCTCCAAGACTACAGATTTGGCTTGGTATTATTGGGCCACCTTGTAATACAAATAACCAAGTGTGAAGGTCTTGAACATCTGACGGAACACAGTTAAAAATGTGTTTTACAACCTCCATCTTACGATGAGGATGCTGAGGCTCACAGACACGCCTTTCCCCAAGTCACACACTCCATAGAATGACTCCAAGTCAAACACTCATTCCCCCATGCCCTACCGTCTCCCCAGGGAGCGACCCTGGGATGGAGATGCCTGTCCAGTGCCCCAGCGTCACCAGGGCCCATCTGAGACCAAGAGCACTTTCCCAGGTCCCCCTGTGTCCCTGACCACTTCCTCTCCTCCTGGTGGACGGAAGTGGGAATGCAGAGGCCGCTCGGCCCTGCCCCAGCAGTGTTTTCGCAGCCGTGTGTAGCTCGAGGGAGCAGCATCCTGGGCTTTCTCTGGCCTCAACGCCTGTGCCCATGCACCCTCACGTGCGGCCTGCCAGGACCACGGGCCAGACTCCACCAGCACAGACAATATTTTGTTTTGGCAGATAGATCCATAAAGCTTCTCAAGCTTCTGTTTTTAATCTCTCAAGGTACCGAATGGTAAATTTCACTTTCTATGCAAGGAATCTTAACTTTAGAAGATTATGTATTCCTAGTGAAAACACCCATATATGCAGTCTTAGGCTTTGTGTTAAAATCCTCAAATCCACTTCACCTTTTCTAAGGTACTTTCCAGGCAGAGCACATGATGGGAAGCAAGCTCTCCCGCACCAGGACAGGAGCAGAGCATCCTTCAGTAGTCCTCACAGCGGCCACTTCCGGCCCCAGAATCAGCCCCTGCTAGTGATGAAAGGTGTGTTTCCCTGGCGTGACGTCTATGTCCCATCTCTCTCAGAAACACATGAGGAATGGTGGCTGCCACAGCGAGGTGTTCAGTGCGTCAGAAATGGAGGACTCTAGCCCTGGACACACTGTCTCCAAGACTAAAAATTTGACATGGTAACATCAGGCCACCCCAAGGCAGCAGGGCATGAGGGAGGGGAAAGAATGTTTGTTGGTCACCTCTGTGCCAGGCCCCGTGCTGGCTGCATGCTCGTGACCCGCTTTCTCACCGAGTTCTTGCGGCAGCCCTGGGAGGCGGGAGAAATTAGCGGTCTTTACAGGGAGGAAGCTCACGGAGGTTACGCCCCGTGCCTGTGCCCACAGAGCTGATGGGTGCCACGATGGAGCTTCAACGTGTGGTCCTTAAACAATTTTGGCTCTTGGATTCCTTTGAGACTCTGACAAATCCTTCCCTTCCTAAAAATGCTCATCTGCATCAACCTCTAGGAAGCATTTCCGGTGTTTCTTTAGGTCACGTTTTTGTTGGGCTGCACTCCTAACACAAAGCCAGAGGTTGAGAAATGTTTAAGAAATGGATGGAAACTTTGGGGATAAGGAACGTCTTAAGATGCTCTTTCCATTTGGTTGTTACCATTGTCCCCTCTGCCTGGCCCTCAAATGTGCTCTTCTGTGTCATGCGCGTCCTATGTTCTGTCTCCTCCTTAGGAGTCCTTGTCTGTGTGCTTCCAGACTCATGATCTGACTGATGGGACTGCTCAGCCCGATGGGCCCACACTGGGCACAGCTCCCCGAGCCCCCCTCGGTCTGCGCCTGTTCAGTTTGGGTGAGGGTGTGTGCTCCACCCAGTGGCCCCGGTCGGAGCCCTCCCTCTTCTCCTGCACCCAGCCAGTTGTTGTTCCTTCCAATCCTCCTTCATTTCCGTCCAGTCTGTTCTTTTCCCCTTACTCCCCACCCCCACCAATTCTTTCCAGGTTACTCGAGAGCTCCGTAAACTGACCTTGCATCCTCCAGGGCTGCTCTCCTCACCCCAAGTTCAGCCTCGGCCAGCATCTGGGCCATGACCCCTAAATGCCCCTCTTATTGTGATCTTGCCTGAAGCCTCTCGATGGCTCCTCAACACTCTTTGAGAGTGCACTGTCCTCCACGCCACACCAAGCCCTTCAATCGATCTGACCTTACTGACCGCCCAGCCGCATCTCTGCTTCTTGGTCACAATGAGCTGCTTTTTTTCCGCTTTGGGCCTTGGCTGTGCTGTCTTCCCTGCCTAGACCATTCCTCTCCTGCACCTCTTACTGACAAAGTTGCACACTGCCGGTTCCTCAGAAGCCTTTCCCTAGAACAGGTTGGCCGCCCCTCCTACATGCTCATGCGGCCCCTTTACGAAACCCCGTCATGACAGTTTTCCCATCGTATTGTGATAGTCTGGCCCTACAGTAAATTCAGCAAAGGCAGAGAAAATACCTTGTCCACAATTTTATCCTCAGCAAGGCCTGAAACACAAAAGGCACTCAATACATATTTCCTGGATGAATAAATTAATTAATAAAGTAGAAACCCTGAAAAGCTTTCCAACATTTCCTAAATGTAGTTTTACTAAAATGATGTCACCATTTTCTGCAATACATAATAGAGTCCCCAAAAACAAAGATAAATTACTAGAACTATTCCTTTTTCTATGCATAAAACCTGAATATAGCTGACCCACTATTTTGGATAAATCTCAACACTTTGCAATCCTTTATTCAGGTAACACTTACAGAATCAACCACGCTATACATATTTTAAGTGACATAGTCTCACAGAAACAAAACAGGCCATCATTTTTAAAAGAATGAAGCTACTGAGGTTTCAAACCAGATTAACAAATGGCCTGTCTAATCATGTTCCTGGAGCATAGGAAGTTATCAGTAACAGCTTATTGGTGCAACGCCATCAGGATTGTCATCATCATAGTTATCACTATCATCACCTTCATCACCGTCACCATCATCATCTCCACCCCACCATCTTCACTATCATCACCACCATCATCACTGTCAATATCCTGTTGGTTAACTGTGAAATGCATCTCCCACTTTTCCTTCTTCTACTCCTCCTATGTTTATAATAGCTTATATACTTATGCCCAAATTGTGTCAGTTTTAGTTGGAAGAAGACATCTACCTGCTAGATTGAGTAAACATATATGAATCTCATTCTTAAAAGAAAAAATCTACATTTTGCTTACTGGCACATACCTAAGATACATTGCTATTGCCATAATAAAACTCTATCTATTCATTCAGCTCAGAATTCAGAGTTTACAAAGAGCAGAAGAAAGAGTACTATTTTTTTCTCTCTGAAGGTTTGTAATTCAAAAAATGTATTAAAAAGTCAAACTTACAATTGTCTCTGTGTCTGGGAGGTTCTTGAAGACGAAGTACTGTCAGAATCATGAACAGGATACATGGCCAGAAGAATTCAGCAAGGGAAAGGACCTGGGGACATTTTTTTAAAAAATATCACTTGAATAAATTGCAGAGCTTTACGAAATTTCCATCTCTTGAAGGAGCTTATTGTAATCCCTACTGTGTGTCTCTTAGAATAATCATTTGGGACAGGGGCCCACGGAGAAGGTCTAGCTCACTTGTCACTGCATGCAGATCTGCGACCGTGTCATCTCCCTGTCCTTCTCCCACCAGACCCGACTTCTGCTTTTTCCTTTTTCTGCACATTTTTATTGATTACAGAACTTATGACATTAAAGAAATAGTAACTTCACTCATATTTCCCAGACTGCAACAAATCAAATGTTATTTTTTTAATTTCTGTAACACTTGTAACATTCCTGACTTTTCCATGCAAACAGATATTTTGCCTGCTTTGGTGGAGCACTCATTTCTCATTTACCTTCATCTTATGCATATTTTTCAACATTGCCACATGAGGTTCATAACTATCAGTGTGCTGATTGCATAACATTCATACCAAATTTGTATATCATAATTCACATAAGTATTCTTCTATCAAGGAACATTTTTGTGTATACATAATTTTTCTTTTGAATTACTTTTTTAAGATTGGAATAAATGCCTAAAACTAGCATTATTGGAGTCAAATCTCTTGACAGATATTACAAAAGAGCTGCCCAAAAGGATTGCAATAATTTGTATAACTCTGAATTTTCAAAGTTAGAAGAAAAGGAACTGCCATTGATACATGAAATTGAATTATTTGAGAAAGAAATACCACCTGTAAAGTATAGCTCCCCAAAATATTAAATTTAGAAAAGTTTTGATTATCATAAAATTAT
This sequence comes from Avahi laniger, assembly GCA_963575035.1. NCBI lineage: Eukaryota > Metazoa > Chordata > Mammalia > Primates > Indriidae > Avahi > Avahi laniger. Next base: position 5,840 of record CAUYSK010033604.1, on the reverse strand, counting down.
TTTTATTGTCATCATTCTTCACTTGTTTTTATGGTAGATAATCTTCTATTGACTTCAGGTGATATCCTTTTACAAAAATGAAAGTTTATAGCCAGACACAAAACAGGCAAGGTATTGAATAAATGCACATACAAAATCCTAAAAATCGTCAACTTGAGGTTGTTCAGTCAAACACTGAAGAGGATGTCTTACTGTTTCAGACTCCCAGTTATAATGCTTTGAACTAAAATGAACTTCTGGTAGCATTTGCTCCTTTATTCCTTACACTGCTGAGGTCGTACCCCACTGTTGTAATCCTTCCCTGTAGGCGGATCTAAATGTGAACAGGTGAGTGGCCTGAATCCATCAAGACAAAACACAGGTGGAAAAGAGTGTTTCGATCCAGGGTGTAATTAAAGAGGAAAAGAAAGCAGCCTCTTTGAAATCGTCCAAGAGGAAGTATTTCTTGTGCCAAAAAGTGCATCATGATAAAAAGTTTTCTGACAAAGTGCTGAAACCCAATATCACACATTCTGGTAGAGAAAATGTCTGTGGGAGGTCACCCTCTGGTTCAAGGGATCATAATTAAACTAGAAAGAAAGGACAAGGACACTCAGAAGATCACAGTTCATTTAAGTCATTTTGGTCATTCTCTGTAACAAATTAATCATTTATTGGAGTATTGGGGTAGGGAGGTGGTGGGGGAAGATTCAATAATTAATTCTGGATGAACATAAACTAGCAAAATTTAGAATGTACCTCATATTAAACAATGACTTGATACCATAAAGAAGAATACACAATTTTTTATTCTTTTTCTTTTTTAATAACATATGATAGCTATTTTTAAGACAGAGTGATAAAGAAAATAAAAAATGGTTTACAGACTCAAGATTTATTTATATAACAACTTCTGATATTATAAATAAATAAATAAGCATATGCATGGTTAGGAAATTTTAAAAGTACAGAAAGATGACAACTACTCTCCCAACAAATAAATTATCTTAATGATTCACTTATAAAAAAACATGTATTTGGCAGTAATACTCTCCAGGGATTAGGGGGATGGGAGGGTAAACCCACAACTAAAAGACACGGGGAGCATTGTGGGGGGAAGGGCATGCCTCTAACCCTTGCTCAGGTGAGGCGAAGACATAAAGTGTAACCTTAATGTTTGTACCCTCATAATACCCTGAAATAAAAAAAAAGAGAGAGAGGAAAAATAAACCATGTATAATCATAACTAATGTTTTTAGAAATAATTTTTCATATGAGCACTTCTAGATGTGCCTAATTGCTTTAAAGGCTACATAATGTTCTACTGTAGGATTTCATTTATTTAACCAATTAATCTAGTTATGGAAATTTGCATGGTTTTCTGTTTGGGGCCAGTGATATCATGAGTTTCCTTTCCATGTTTGGTTTTTGTAAATGTATCTTTGAGGTAACACTGCTAAATGGGATTACTAAACCAAAGTGTCTATCATTTTTAATGTGGATTTTTAATTTGGATACATATAACAAAATGCCCTCATTATAAGCTAATCATCATTCAGTCCAATAACACTCTCAGTAACACCTGGAATTAACAAACTTTTAATTCTTTGTCAAACTGATATAAAAAATATAACAATAATTATATTTAGTTATTAAAATCAAGTCTTTTTCATAAGCTAAGTATGTAATAATTCCTTCTCTCTTAACTCCCTGTTCTTTCAGGTACCTATTTTTCAATTAAATTGTTCTTTTTTTTAACTGACTTATAAAACATTGTTTCCTATTTATTAATTAAAGAAATAAGCCCTTTCTTCGCTTAAGGTATTATAAATATTTTCCCCAATTTTTATTTACCTTTGTATTGTTTAAATCATTTATGTAATCAATTTATCAATCTTTTTATTTATTGTACCTGAATTTTTTTCTATATGCAAAGACAATATAATTTAAAGGACCCTACCAGAGGCAAATTATAATAGTCAGTAGCAACTCTAAAATTACAAATATTTGTCAATCCAGTCTTTAAATCAAAGGCAAATCTCTAGTTTCAAATGGAAATAACATTAGTGAAAAAAAAGAAAACCCTACATCTTACGATTGAGAAATTTCTCTGAGGATCCTTAAATAAAAATAGAACTCCAATTAAACCTAAAAACAAAAACAAAAAAAACACATGATATCTCAAGCCAGTCACTGAACTTTCTGAGAAACGCAGTAGGAAAAATCTTTCATTGTTCCAAATTTAAAACTACTTCATTCAAGAGAAAAGTATCCAGACACCCAGTTCTGCTGTGTCATTGTCCATCGTGAGTGAGTGAATCACCTGCTTTCATGAGACTATTTCTCTGCAGGGCTGCAAAAGCAGCTTTCCCTTTCTCATCACATTTTTATATCATGTTTTCCTTTCTCGTGTGTCATTATTATCCTCGAGTCTTCCTTAGTCTTCCTTAATCTTATCCCTGTTAAGTGGAATGCTTTCTGGTTAATGCTAGAGCCTCGCTGTGTCTCCCACCCTCCAGGCCCTCCAGTGCTGCCTTCTTACCACCAGGAACTGACTTGAGCAAAAACTGGTACTCGTGCTGTCCAAAGGCACCCAAGTAGATGCTGTCGCCAGCTCTGCTCTCAAGAAAAATACTCATCTGGTAAAACTATCAGTGCTTAAAAAACGGTCGCCACCCTTCCAAACAACCATGAGCCCTCTACTCTGCTGGGAGGGAGGCTCCCCCAGGAGAGGGTGGAAGTGCTCAGTCCCACACCCTGAGCTTCACATCCCCACGGACCTCTCACCACGGCTTTCATGGATGACCAGGTCCCTGTCCCATTCCCCATTCCTCTCACAGTATTGCCTGAGGGTGAATATAAAACTTTCTGTGGTTCCTTCAGTACAGCTGAGACACAATGGCATTGGGGAGACCTTAACAATATGTACATGAGAACATGTACACCCCTGGGTAAAATAGTGTATTGAAACTTTTTCACAGACTATTTCTTCTCTCAGACAAAATTAAGGAGGAAAGAGAAAAGAGGGAAATATTTGTCTTTGCCTAATACAAAAACATAAAAAAAGTCAAGTAACAAGTTTTTAGAGCAGATCAGACAAGATCTCCATGCCTCAGGCCTAACTCAGTCCAGCATCTCTAAAGCCATAATGATGCACCCTCAGGATCCTGGTGACTTTCCCCAATACCCACATCTGTGGAGACGAACACCCCACGGAAGTCTACCTATCTTCTTCTTCTAACAGAGGAGGTAGGGAAACTGCTGCTGGGAATGATGAAATGGAACAAAAAAAGTGAACAGTGAGGCTGACTCTGTTGGGAAAGCCTCCAGGGCTACATATTAAAATGCAAAAAGAATTCAAAGTTGGGGAGCAACATCCCCAACTAGGTGGAGTGAACATGGTACAAAACACTTAACAAAATGTCAAAAGAGAGCACAGAACCCAACTAGTCTCATGAAGTTTGCATCTCATCTCAGATGATTTCCCTCCTGCTTATCCAATATCATCTGGACCATTTCCTCCTGCTTATCCAATATCATCTGGACCATTTCCTCCTGCTACAGAAACCTGGAGCACGTGGGATGAGCTCAGAGATCACACTAGAGACTGAAGGAGAAATCAGACTAGTCCAAGACTTATTGAAAAGGAAGTCAAGAGCAAACATAGTACCTGGGCAGAGCTGCCCAAGTATAAGTCAGATTAAAAGAAAGCTCAGCAGCTGTCTAAATATTGGGAGGATAGAGGGACAAACAAAGAAAAAAGCAAGCAAAAGAAAGTCATAGAGCATGACTAGAAAAGAAACAACTCAAATAAAATGAAAAATTTCTTTACAATTGACTTGTTATTAAGAACAATTTAATGAGAGCAAACATTTGGAAACAAGAGTTCAAAAAAAAGATGATAAATAAGTGAAAAGAGTGGTTGTGGATCTAAGGAAAAAAATAACAACAAAAAATAACAACAAAAAAGTCAAGTTGTCACTGTGGAATTCTGAATAATTTAGAAACCATAAAAAGAATATACACACTAGTTAAATTTAAATTTCTGAAATAAAGAAACAATGTGAAATAACAACAGTGATTTTTTAAAACATTTTTAAAGGCAAAAATATTAAGACATGAAAGTTAATGTATTTGAAAAATAAAGACTATACAACATAAGGATAATTGGCATCCCTGAAGTAGAGAATCCCCGTGAATGGAACAAAAAATATGTGCAAAAATACAACACAGGAGAATTACCCTTAAAATAGAGAAGACGACTGAAAGAGTATACTGTATTTTGGAAAGAAAAAAAAAGCCATAGTTAAACTACACTATTAAACTTCAAGTTATTGAATTTCAAAGATAAAGTGAGAATACTACAGATATCTAGACAGAAAAAAATAACTAACAAGAGGGAGAAAAATAAGTCTATCCTCAAACATCTCTTCAAAACATTCAATGTTAGATACCCAACACATCAATATTTACAAAGTTCTAAGAGGAAGAAGGTGTGATTTTAAAAAAATGATACCCAACCAAAATGGCCCTTAAACAAAAACCAATACACATATATTCTCAATGATGAAAGAACACAGATAACATATTAACCATGAACAATAAGGGAGAAAAAAAATTGACAGTGAAATCCAGACCAGATGAAAATGGGGCAACATTAAAAATCCATTAATATCACTTCTGTTCCCAGCAGTATGCTGACTAGAAACAACAGGGCCATGTCTGCCAAGAGAATGTAGTTTTAGTTGTGTTCCTGGTCTTAACTAGAAGTAAAAGAAATTTCCGAAGAACTGAGGGGAGGAGACTGACCAAAAAGTAAATTTTAAAAAAAAAGTCATAAACTGAGTCTTTAAGTGTAAGATTCAATAGGAATGGAAAGAAAGCAGGAGGGACAATATTTAAATAACTAATTGCTGAGAACTTTTTGTAACATATGAAAGACAGATACAAATTCATAAAGAAAATACATTTACTAGAAAAGATAAATTCACACACTAAGACATGGTGTGGTGAAACTTTTACTGAGAGAAGATCTCAAAAGCACCTCAAAGGAATGATTAGATTACCAAAGACTCATCAAAAGAAAGAAGTCAGAAGACAGTTACATATTTTTAGATGACTGAGAGAAATTCTATCAATCTAGACTTGTATATCCAGAAAAATGATTTCTTAAGAATTAGGTAAAAGAAAATTTTCAGTTAATCAGAAACCGAGTTATCAAACAAGAGACCTACATTTTAAAAACTTTCAAATAATATGCTTTAATTTCAAATAATGCTTGGATTAAACTCACTATTTAAAAGATGAGGATTTTCAAGCTTGCTTTTACAGAAAGAAAACGCTATATGCTATTTAGATAAAACTAAAATATAAGGACACAGAATGGTTGAAAGTAAAGAGATGGAAAAGGCATAGTAGGCGAATGTTAAACAAATTAGCTACATTAAGATCAGACAAAAGGTTTTAAGATAAGGAATGCTGTTATATAGAGGATCGCCACATATAAAAAGACTGATACAACAAAAATATATAATAATTTTATGAATGTACATATTTAAGAAAATAGTCTCAAAATATACAGAGCAACAATTGATAGCACTGTACCAGATAGTACTCTATTACAGGAAGAAAATTCCAAACTTACATTCATAGAAGAAGAATCCAATATCTGCCTCACAGCAATTCTCTACAACTGCAAGAATTAGTAAGAAAACGTAACTTTTGGCCGGGCGCGGTGGCTCACGCCTGTAATCCTAGCACTCTGGGAGGCCGAGGTGGGCGGATCGTTCTGAGCTCAGGAGTTCGAGACCAGCCTGAGCAAGAGCGAGACCCCGTCTCTACCAAAAATAGAAAGAAATTAA
>CAUYSK010033602.1:0-30547 GCA_963575035.1 Avahi laniger | reverse complement strand
AGTCTCACTGTGGTGTTGCCCGGGCTAGAGTGCCGTGGCGTAAGCCTAGCTCACAGCAACCTCAAACTCCTGGGCTTAAGCGATCCTCCTGCCTCAGCCTCCCGAGTAGCTGGGACTACAGGCATGTGCCACCATGCCCGGCTAATTTTTTCTATATATTTTTAGTTGTCCAATTGATTTCTTTCTAATTTTAGTAGAGACGGGATCTCGCTCTTGCTCAGGCTGGTTTCAAACTCCTGAGCTCAAACAATCCACCCGCCTCGGCCTTCCAGAGAGCTAGGATTACAGGCGTGAGCCACCGCGCCTGGCCTGTAACTCTTTTTTAAAGATTGATAGATATTGAGTTGCCTACCCAACAAGATTCACTAAGAGTTTTTTAGGTGCTTTGTCTATGAAAAACTGTCAAGGTGAATGATTTTCCTGCCGTCAGTGAATCCCTTCTTTTTACATTGGTGTTTCATGATCAATTACACATTTTTTGTCAACACATATCCAAAGCATTGGTTTTAGTTTTGAATATCTGTCTCCAAGACCTATATTAACAAACATAATCATTAGGCCAAATGAATTTCCTATATACATTCATAAATATCATCTCCTATTTTCTATAGATATTCTCTTCATCTTTTGAAATAATGACCAAAAAAAGATAGACAAATACTCTATCTATTGCAAAAAAAATTACTCCACAGCATTTCTATATCATTAGCTTTAATGTTTTGCTACTATGGATTAGTATTAGTGTAATATAACAGCTTAAAATATTTAAACTTGATTAATTACAAGTAGATTAAAAGACTGTTATTTATGCAAAAAAATGCCTACCACATTTTCATTCTTCTTCCCAAAGGTAAACCCTGATGGCTTTGCAATAAACTTTTCCAAGTGTTACTAAGGTAATTTTTATTCTGAGTCATGTATTATCTTAATGTGCAAAACAATTTTTACAAGAAAATAGGATTTACACAGAATAGAGCTAAGCAAAAATAAAGAGAATATTTAAAAATATGTTGAAACTTATTCATCTTCACTTTAAGAAAGGTAGAAATCCTTTCTTAAAGTTCAATTCCCAAGTTAATGCTTTAAACAGCTAACAATGATTATTGGCATTTAGAATAGTAGCAAGAATCCGTCATTGTGACTAAAAGTAGGAATAAATTTAGCAAAGTACAAAACCTATTACTGCACCTTTAATAATTCAGAATTCATTTCCATATACCTTTGTTCTCTCCATGATTCTAATACTCCAAAGAATTGTGTACTGTGCCTTATATTTCATTAGAATGGCCAGTATCCTTAGCAAAAATCACAAATAGCAAAGCCCATTATTGTTCAACAAAGACAATTTGCTTTTATAAGATTTACTTGAGATTTATTGTTCAGTAAGTCAACTACATTTGCAGTGTGCAAAAGCTATACTTTAGTACTGACAAATTAGCAGTATGTATCTTCATAATCATAATAAACCAAAGTAAAATTCTTTCCATGTTCTGTTTTGTGTCCAGGAAGCACTTAGACTTCTGACACTCCCGAATCTTTGTAAACAGGCTAGTACAGCAGTCCCCACCTTTTTGGCACTAGGCACTGGTTTCATGGTAGGCAGTTTTCCACTGATGAGAGGCATAGCGTGATGTTTTGGGATGACTCAAGTGCATTACTTTACTGTGCAGTCCAGCCTCTCCACTAGTGATAATCTGTACTTGCAGCTGCTCCCCAGCACTAGCACCACCGCCTCAGCTGCACCTCAGATCACCAGGCACTAGATTCTCATAAGGAGCCACAACCTAGATCCTTCGCTGAGCAGTTTCCTGCAGGGTTCGCGCTCCTGTGAGAATCTAATGACACTGCTGATCTGACAGGAGGTGCAGCTGAGGCGGTGACGTCAGCCATGGGGAGCCACTGGAAACACAGATGGAGCTGTGCTCACCTCCTGCTGCGTAGCCGGGTTCCTAACAGGCCACGGACTCCAGCTGGTCTACTACCCAGGGGTTAGGGACTGAAGAGCTGGCACACTTGTAAAACAAATTATGTGAAGACATGAACAACATGTGCATTCATGTATACTTAATGACAGGCAAAGTCCAGCCAATGAAATAATAAAATGTATCAGATTTACCTTTACAGATAATAATACAACATGCGGAGATTGGTGTAAAAAGTTCACTAGGATTGAGGCAAGTTTATAGTTTGCATTAATTATGTAAATAATTAATTTTAACCTGCCTAAAACTACCAATCAACTGAATATATGAGCTTTCCTTGCTGTGAAGGTATTTCTCTCTACGCATGTTTAAACAAGACAGCACATCTTTCAATAATATAACATGCTTGAACAGCTGTAGTTCTCAAAACAGGTATATTCATCTTCCAATGGACATGGTGTAGAAAATATATACAACACTGTAATACATCCACTTTAGAGAGAGCTCAGCACTGGAAGTGTTCTGTCTAAAGTAATAATAGATGGTGACAGAGTGATGCAGTGTGAATTTGATTCCAGGTTTCTTGACTCTCAGTCTAATGCTTTTACCATTACAGCTTGTTTTGGGAGGAAAGAAGTCATGAAAACACCTTGATGAGCCATTAGCCAAAATGGAAAAACACTCAGTAAAAAGTTCACCACATGACTTGAACTCACTTTAGGAATCCATGCTCTTATATTCCAAATGAGTTGCTTGATAGTTAATGGTGGCAGAAATAAACCTAGATACATTTATTAAATAAATTCTCCCTCTTAAATGACTTATTTGCACAAAACACTCTCAACAGGTCTCTAAAGCTTTTAAACATATAGTAAAGGAACTTTAAACATTACATAACAAGAAAAGTCACACTTCAAGGAAACAATCTTGTAGGTCGCTCACCCTATGAGTTTGTTTGCAACTACAGTAATAGGCTTTATAAACTAAGGGGAGATTTCTTTACTTAAAATTCTTCTTCAAACATTATGTAAGATAGTTATAAAGGTTCTAAAACGTACAAAGTTTCAGGAAGGTTTATTTTATACATCCCCTATAAATTCTGGATTGAATTCATAAATGACACCATGGAGATATGACTGTGTCATTAGGAGTTTGCTCTACTGTGCAATCATAAAATTAATGGTCTGGGATGGACTTGAGCACATATCATCAAGCCCTCTGTATTTGTGCAAACATGTAGATTTTTTGATGGCATTATTCTCTTCTATTTGTCTCTGTACCATTATAAGCTCTGTTTCCTTTTCTGGTTCTTCCTTTTCTGCCTTTGCTGCACTGTTCCGAGGTTCCTCTCCAAGCCTCCTTATCACCCTCCATAATCTGTAACCTGGCATTGTCACCCAGCCGCATAATTTTCACTAATTATACGTTGGCTATTCCAAACCTGTATATCCCAGCCTAGAGCTTATCCCTGAATTTGAAACTCATATATATAACTTAGGAAACATATTTACCATGTGGCCTCACAAATACCTCAAATCTATGTGTCTGAATTTATTTCCTTTCTAATCAAACCTACTCTTTCTCTTTTCTTCAAAACCTGAAGTCGGGCTTCCAAATCAATTCTTTCCTTATACATTCACAATCAACATATGTCCTGTTGACTTTACATCTTGCTATCTCAAATTATTTTACTTTTCTCTCTGAAAAATCTTTACTTTTCAGATTTCTATTGTTTTCTCTTATTTTGGTCATTTATCTTGTTTCAAGCCTACTTTGTAAATTCTGATTGCTTTCAGAAATTATACATTAACAAACACAGACTGTAAATAATATTCCTCCTACATGTTTAATTTTAATGCTGATAAATCATCTTTCGCCGAGGAAGCTTTGTTTCAGACTATGTTGAAAGTACTTACTTCAGGTTTGCATAACATTTTTCCAAGGGCATGGTCACCATTCATTCCTCAGATGAATACGTAATCATTCTAAGATTTCAGCTGAAGGCCTAGTATATTTACTAAAGTTCATCCAGCTTGGCTGATTCTGCACTCTAATTTCTACCTCCCGAATCCAAAACAGCTCTAAAAATTAATACTCAGCACTTTAGCACCCTGGCTCCTGTGGTCTGCTGCATTCATTGGAATCTTGTCCTCACACGCACAGGTTAGGAGCCAGCCAGGGACACAAATGGAAATGGAACGCAGCTGTGGGAATCATTTCTCTACAATTTCCTCTTCTCTGGAATAAATGAACATATTTACTCCTAAGAGATAAAAGAATGGAACAGAGGAAAGCTTCTCCTTCTACTCTCTTTAAATTCTCCAATTAGGTAAGTCATTAGACTTATCCTAGGTCAGAGAAAGATAAAGGGAAGAAAGAGGTCAGTTATGTTACTTTGAGTTTCTTCATAAGCAAGGGATGTCAGAAAATGAAGTGCTCCTTCTATTAGAGTTTATAATTATGATACAGGGTGAGCAATGTTATGAGGTATATATAGTCAAATTTCCATTTTAGCATAAACTGCATTCTTTTCCTAGAGCTGTCAGATGTTCATCAATGCTTATATCACCAAGAGTTGTCTAAATGGCAAAATTAAACTTATTTTCACAGAATTGTTAACTTGAAAAATAAGTATTTTTAAAAAAAACAGTTTATTTCAAAGAAAGCTTGCATTGTAAACATAAAGCATGTTTTTGGCATAATTGGGGCAATAATAGAACACTCTATTTTATTCAATCCATGAGTCTAAAACACTAGTTTGGACTAGATTCACTTTGGATAGATAGCTGAAATAAAGAAAAGGGAAATGTCTATCAAATGCATTTGCTTTGGAAAAACTAAACTGAAGTCACTTTCTCTGAGTAATTTGATATTATAAAGAATGTCTTATTAAAAATGATACAAGAATCGATACTTAAGTGAAAATTAAGGGTACATTACACTCAGTAAGATAGCAGAATGAGACCATTTTCTTTGTCAAAAATATATATAAAATTGCAAGCGGCTTTGCAGAAATAAAGAAAATTCTCTGCATAACTGAATAAAATTGTCTTGTTTGTTCATTCAGTCAATGGTTATTGAGCACATCCTTTATGATAGATACTAAGATCGGTGCTTGGGATTGAAGAATAACTAATCATTGTTTCTTATCTGTGAAAAATTCTGTTTGTATTATGTAGTTATCAAATATGTTGTGATATTTTAATTTATTTAGGAAATATTAAAATACAATTGCATTAGAATTTGTAATTGTGATAATGGTAAGAGTGAATTAAATAAATATTTATCAGTATTTTATGGGAGTAGAAACAATTGGAGACAGATTATGATATAGAGGTAAAAGTTTGAGATAATATGAAGGGTAAATATTTAGAAATTTATCAGAAGACAAATCTACCTACAGAAATAACTACTAGACCTTCAATGTTATTCTAAAGTTTTATGCCAGATTTCATATCTGTATATCTGGCAGCACATGAAATTTCAGACAAAAGGCATATGGGAGTCTAACTAATAGGCATATTTTACAAAGATTTGCTATGGACATTGCCATGGCTTGACCGTTTGTGTTCCCTCCAAAATTCATGTTGAAACTTGATCTTCAATGCAATAGTCATCAAGAGGTGGGGCTTTTAGGAAGTTGTAAGGGCTCCTCCCTTATGAATGAGATTAAAGCCCTTACAAAAGAGTCTTCATACAGTGTTTGACCCTTTTCCCCCTTTTGCCCTTCTGCCTTCCACCATATGAGGACAAAGTGTTTGTCTCTTGCGAAGATGCAGTATAAAGGTGCCACCTTAGAAGTAGAAACCAGGCCCTTAGCAGACACCTGACCTGCGAGTGCCTTGGTCTTGGACTTCTTAACCTCCAGAATTGTGAGAAATAAATTTCTCTTCTTTATTAATTACGCAGTCTGTGATATTTTGTTAATAGCAGCACAAACAAAAGAAGGATAAACATAAAAGGACACCAAACAGATAATCAACAAAAGATAATATTTGAGCAGCCATTTTAAAAAGTACCATTAGCATGCCTTCTACTAGGGTAATAATAATAAGCACAAAATAGTTAAGGCATCCTCAATCTCTATTCTATTTCTTAGCTGTTTTAGTTGAAGGGTATTGTATAATATTCACATTTCATTCCACGGTGGGGAGAATCATTTTGAGCTTGGACACCAAAACACAGATAACTCAATGCCTTTGCTATCTCCATCTTCAAATAGACAGAACAAAGCTCTCAAATGAGAAAGATACTCTTAGTAAGTAAATAATAGAAAGTATTTTACATAATAAATAGAAGATAACCCATTATTTCATGTAATAAATAGAAGGTAATCAATCTGTGAAGAAATCAGTTGATAAAGATTTATTACATTTATATAGAGGTTGATGCTTAAAGCATCTACTGATAAAAGTCAAACTAAGAAAGTATCATGTAAATATAGTTATTAAAATGTCCTATTATTCAAGAATTAAGTCTTAGAGGAAGCAATTGATAAGACAGAAACAAGAGATTTCTAGAACCAAGAAGAAATATCCAAAGATAATTCAAGATAAACAAAACTATGGGATTGGGTGGTCTAATAGTGTCATGTAGTTTTGCCTTTCAAATCTGTTTTATTTAAGCATTCATTCAAAAGATATTTATTAATATCCATTATGTTGCAATTGAAAACCAAGTCAAATGTTATTTTGAAGAAAATGTCAGTAGAGTAGAAATTAAATATAATACACATTAAAAGATTATTAAATAAACCAAACAATTATATCAATACACAATAACAAACTAAAAAAAAAAAGTTCAGATATATGAGAAAAAATGACAGTGGATCTGATTTTTGTTGGGCCTGCATAAAATGCCTATGAGGGGAAATGAGGTAAAGATAATCATTATTGGGTAGGAGTGCATAGGGACAAAAACTGAAACTTGGGAAATAGACAGAGTATTAATTCATGGAAAATAGTAGCCATGTAAATTATTTGATATTTTTTTCCTAAATCTAATAAGAATCCATTTAGACATTCTGAACAGGAAAGTGACATGTTCCAATTTGTGTTCTAGATTCATTCTTACTACCGGTTGGAGAACGAATTAGGCAGAACCAAGAGGGAAAGCAGGGATAACAATTCCAGACTGTGCAATTACATACATGTGAGATGATAGCAACTTTAACATCCAGTGCCAACAGTATTGGAGAAGAATGAATGAAATCAGGAGATATTTCTGGTGGAATCACTAGGATTTGTGATGGATCAGGTAAGGAGGAGAGGAAAAGCTTAAGAATGACACCTGGCTCTCTGGCTTAAGCAAGCAAGTGTGTGTTTTTGCCAATTATGGCAATTAGTAACAAAGAAGAAAAAGTAGTTCAGAGTAGGGAAAGTTATTGAAGATTAATCACTATGTTTTGACACTTCATTTAAAATACAAGGAAACTAATCAATATAGAGAAATATTTATTGGTGGTAAGGTATGCAGGTTTGGCACTCAAAGACAGGTGCAATGTGCAAATGCCCTAGAAATTGATGATGTACCACATGGAGATTAAAGAATGAACAGAGAGAAAGTCCCATAAACCTAGATTAGGAACAGAAAGAAAAATATTTTAAGAAGGCATAATCTAAGAATCAGGATGAAAACCATGAAAGCATAATTTCATAGAAAGAAGTACTTATCATATGTTTCCCTAAATGTCTCTGCAGCTTTTGACACAGTTACTTACTCTTCCCAGAAAGGGCCTTTACAAAGGTAGGAGATGAGATTAAACCTACAAGTGGAATGGTTGATCTTTAGGGCAAAGAGACACTAACTCATTGACAGTAGATAAAATGAAAAGGTGCTAATAATGTATGCATGAGTATGGATTTAGTAGTCAGAAAATAAATCACGGAGTGACATCTGTTGTTCTGCCTGCCAGACATCTCTCTGATTATTTTGGCAACAACACTCCTTTGAGTAGTGACTTATCCCCCACTGGGAGATTAAATCGGGCTGGACACCGTTCTTCTGTCATCAGGCGCATGTGACTAAATTTTGTATGATATCAAATTGCCCCACACCCCTAGCCATATTCATGATCCACATCTATAAATGTAGTGATTTTCTTTTTACTGGTTTTCAAGAAAAATGTGCAGGTTATCCACCAAGTTTGGCAGCAATCCAAGCCCAAACTTCCTGCCTGAATATTCAGGTATTCTTTCTTTCCTTCTGCTTTTCTGCCTTCCCTTTTAATTTGTAGTACTTCTTGCTATAGTAACACAGCCCAAACATAATGTCCTTTCCTCTTGGGCATCTCTGATTTGCTCCTTGAGGAAGGGGGTCATTGTTTGACAAATTTCACTTATCATCCTAGACCATGAAGTTCTAGGAAGCCAACACCTTCCAGAATCCAACAGTAAGTGGATCCAGAGGAAAATGACCTAAGGCCCACCCATCAAAGTTTTTCCTGTGTTAACGCAGTCTTCAAAAGTCATAAATCAGAGACTGGGATTCAAGGTTCGTGACTGTTCATTGGTGGACAAATACATCAAAACCTGTATCTAGGATAAGTGAGCACATTCTACTCACTGTCTACTTCACATGAACAAGAGTGGTGGATTGAATTCAATATGTAGCAATTAGTGAATATGTCCTCCTCCATAACTCCGTCATGTAATTCTCACAACGATCTCTGAGAAAGATTTTGGTTATTATCATCTTTTGCACATTAGCAAAGTGAGGTCCTGAAAAGTTCAGTAATTTGCCCAAAGAGTGGTTTTAAACTTGGCACATCCCAAGACAACCACCTGATATGTCGGCACATGTTCAAATATTAGGATACCAGTTTTAATTGTACATTGAGGATAAAATAATGAGGCAGCTGAATTTAGTAAAACATGGATTTTTATCACATAGTTGTCCTTACCAGGTGCACTTTGGAAAAAAAAGATCTTTTCTCTGTTTCACCAATTATTTATGGCCACCGGGAGGGTGCTTACATTTGAATTATAGCATGTCAGATTTATTTTCTAAGTTGTAGAAAAGTGTACATTTTAATTAAGCTAAAAATGCCCACCAGAAACAATCATATTATATGAGACATGGACAATAGCATGTTAAGAAACACGGCATTTAGCCACTGTGGCCATTTTTACAGCTACTCAAGGGGAAAAAAAGAGTGAAAAGCGTTATGTTGTAAAATAACTGTCATTCTGTTATAGATTAATTTATTAATGTTATAGATTAATATGCTTTTAAAGTATAATGGACAATAAGATGTACACAACCACTACAAACATATTTAGATTAAGTGAATAATAGTATTATATCATTAGTGATAATAATGAGGATGATAGTCCTGCTAATTATGATGATTTTTTGGAATATGCAAACAGAAAAAATTTTGTATAATTTCCTTTATCATTTTAGTCCAATTTTCCAACTGAAATATGTTCTGAGTTCTATTTATATGTTAGGGAAACAAATGTTGAAAGTTCGGTATGTGGGTATATCATAATACTAGGGTTGAAGAATTTTGGTCCTCCTGACTCCAGAAGGAAGAATAAAATATTTTCTTTCTCTAATAAACTCTGTGGGACATTTCAAACACTCTTAGAATTTAGAATAGAAAAATTAGACCATTTGAAACAGTGAATCTTTAGTTATTCAGATATTAGTGATTTTCTCATTCAATCATTCTTTTGTTTCTCTGTTTATTTATTCAATCAAGAAACAATCACTGAAACAAAGAGACACTAGATACATTGCCTGTGCCCTGAATAAAGTCAGGTTTTCTTAGGGAAAATCAAGCATGTAAAATAATAATTTCAATCTAGGAAGATAAGCACTAACATATGTATGTACCAGGGGAAGGTATGATTCAAAGAAAGAAAAATTGACTCTGTCTTGGATCTTAGAAAGTCAAAGGAGATATTACAGAGGCAATACTTGATCTAAGTATTAAATAATGAGTAAGAGTTCAGCATTCCGTTGAGTATAATAGCAAGAATTTCAGGAAATTTCACAACTCGTTCAATTTATTTCAACAAATATGCATTGAATGATTTGATTTCATAAATATTTATTGAATGACTATTATCAGGGAATACAAAGGGGAAGGAAAGCATTTCTTACCTTTAAGAAATTCAATTCTGGAAAGTTGACCAAATAAATAAACAAATAATTTAAAATAATGTGAAAAATTGCAACCTGATGACTATGCACAATCTGACAAAATATCGTTGAAGAAGGAATAAATTCTGCCTGTGACGGGGGTTACACAAGGTGATCGAGGATGAACATGCATCTCCTCTGTAGTGGGGAGAGAGTGTCTCAGAAGAGTAAGTACCAACGTCACCCAGAATAGAATCAGAAAGGCCTATGCAAATGAAGAATCATTCCAAATTTCTGGAGCATGATGTTTAAGGGAAAGGTGGTGAAAGAAAAAGAGCGTCTGGGAGAAACATTTAAGTACTTACTAAGAAGCTTTGAATCACTAGCATGCATATCAAGGGTTTCTAGCTTTGAATGTGTCCCACAAGGGACTGTGTAAAGTATTTCATTGTACTACCTGAAGAAAAATGGGTTTTCTGATTATATTTCCCTCATCTTAATTTCCACTTTTGTGAATATTTCATAATTCCTGCAACATAGTAAATCATGCATATAATTGATAAACAAGGAAATACAAATAAATTATACAAATATTTTGAGTGAAAGCAGAAACCGTGGTTGCAGATGGTGGAGAGACACAGGAAAGAGGGAGGTGATAAGGTCAGATATTTGCTTTAGAAAATGACAAAAAATTAAGGATAGACAAAGAGAGACTAATTAGCAGACTAGTGGAATAGTGCACAAGAGCCAGTAAGGACCTGAAATAATTTATTTTTAATAGAGTTTGAGACAAAGAATCAGATTCAAGACATAATTCAAAGAGAAATGTAATATTCTTAGATTGATTGGATAACTAGCTTATTTGTTGACTGCATGTTACAAACTAGATACCATGCTACATGCTTTAAATAACTTACTTAAACCTCATAGCAATGACCGGGTTTTCATTCTTATTTTACTTACGAAAAGAAAAATTAGGCTTAGGGAAGTTAAAAATTAATTAAAGTACATAGCTGGAAGGTGACAATACTTGACTTTAAAGCCAAGTTAATAAGACTCCAGAGTCAAGCTGATAACCACTTGCTTCTGAAGGAAAAAACCAAGAGGAAAAAAGAGAGGCAGGAAATTGACGCAGAGGACATAGTTGGTGAGAGACGGTGATTTATCCAAAGCTTCCCATTTGCCGTCTCTGAGAATACATTGAGTAGTAATGAAATACATTGTCCAATTGGTAAACATTTTCACTCATCCATAGTGATTCCGAATGCATCAAACAATCCAGAATACTTTCAATTTCTATTAAGTGCACATTACCAACAAGTGTATAAACCCTGTACTTACTTGTATCACTTAGAAAACTACAATGTTCAGGATCTTCATCAGACTTGAATAATATGGCAACAGTTGAAAAATCTGAATGAAAAATCTACATTGTGAAGCACAATACTAATAAAACAATCAGAACACAGAAGTATGATTGTATAATACCTTCCTATTGGGAGGAACTTTAGTAATTAATTATAAATATAAAGTAATAAAAACATATCACAGTCTCCCAAATTAGTCCAACGTCATTTTCAAGCATAATGCTTTTCTAATTTCTGAACAAAATGAAGCAGATTGATGGTGTTATTCTCATTTGCTCATTATTCCAGATTTTTTCCTTAGCATATGTGAAAAATTATTTAAAAGCAATCAAAGGTTAAGAAGACCACCCTAATAAACTCAGCAATCACTGTCTTTTCTCTTCCTCACACAGGTATAATTTTCAAGTTGGGTAAGACTCTAGGGATGATACCAGTGGCATTTTCTTAGAGAAGTGAGTTAATGCTATTCAGAGACCTAAAAACCACCTTTTCCTGATTATTTTGGAGCTTTGGGGCTTTTTGATGTTTCTATCTTCCTTAAAAGGAAGGGCTGCTGCCAGACAGAGTCTAAAGGACCCAAATCACACTCAAGGGAAGCCGAACAAGACAGTTTCCTTTAATAATAGTTTGTGGGTTTTGATGAGATTTTAGAAAACAATCCACAGTATTGATTAAGGCAAAGGTACAGATCTGCAAAATCTCATAGTTTTACTGTATGTGCCGTGAAAAAGGAAAACAAAAAAAGCTTATTTAATTTCAGAGATAATCAGCAATTAGTGTAACTTTAGTGTAACTAGTGTAACTAGTTGTAGTGTAACAGCTACAAATACACACACGCAGACACACACAAGCAGGCACACAAACTACTTACATATGCACTCTCATCACTGTGTCATTCTGTAGCTAAAGGCAGAAAAAAATCTAATGAACCCTGTGTTTCACCCATTGATATGTTTAAATCAGAGGATGAAGATTACAGAGGAAAAGAAAGCCCATTATCGTTCTTATTTCACAGAAATTAAAGATAAAATTGAATTCCATTAAGCACAATGTGGGCATATTATATCATAACAGCAAAAATATTCATACTTATACTTCCCTATTTGTGCTTAGTTAATGCTTCTTAGTTAGAATGATATGAAACGGGGCTTTTTAGCTTTAAACTAACAGATTCTTTTTATTCCTGGTAAATCATCAATTTGTATTCCTTTTGACACCCTTTCAAAACATCATTTTACGTGATTAAATATTAAATAATTTGAAAGTTGCGCTTAACTCACCAATAGTGACTGACACCTATTGGCAAGATGTAATTATATATAAAACCGTAAAACATTTGGTTTTTTAATCCACGTATGAAATAGTTTACCTTAGTCATAAGTAACAATTATCTTTAGATTTTTATTGTGTCATGATTAATGGTTGCAATGTTGTTAATATTCAGAATAAATATGTCAAAATATTCCAATTCAATTAGTTTAGATACATTTCTAAGCTTTAGTTTTATCACGACAATAAAATAGTGTTTCATCTTTATCTTATTATAGGTGAACATTTATTGTAGAACTCACATCAACTGTGATTTCAGAGATCTTTCCAAGTTTTCCTTGGAATAAATAATTTCTAAGTGTAACAAATTATTCCTTTTATTTACTCAGTCTGGATAAATGAATAAAATGAACTATTTTCCAGTGATGAAATGTCTGTAAACAATTTTTTTCATTTCTTTTTTCAATATCAAATATAAATAAATATACCTTGGTGCTCCAAAATGCTATTTTCTTACTGAGGGCGCATCACCAAGTGGCCATTGCATCTGACAGAAAGCATCCCTCCATTTGACCTCTCTCCCATATAGGCTTTCTCAGAATATATTCTTTAACAACTCAGCCAGAAATCATGCAAAAGTTTGTCAAAATATAGAATACTTGGTTTTTGTTGCCTTAGGTACAAAAATATTGACTGACATAGTTGAGGAGCCCCAACCCAATCTAGAAATCTACCTCCATGAATTTCTATGGGGATTTCTCATGATTTTTATGAAAAGAGCAGAGTGATCACTGCTAAGTACTGAATCAACCAAATAGGACAGGATTTTATATGTGAAGGACCTTTCACTGAAACACTGTACACTCATATATGAATAACTACAAAATGTACACAGCACAGTTCTGGTTTGAATATTTAGTTTTTTCTCTTAGAACAGTTTCTAGTGTGATCCGGTCTGGATTTCTCTTGTCTTATGCGCCCTTTCCTATTCCATTTCAATTTTATCTGACAAAACCCTGATAACTTTTCGTGGAAAATTCTTAATCATTTTTGAGAAATTATTACATATTCTTTATGTATTTACAGCGATTACACATTTTTTTTCATCATCATGTTTCTATGGAGGCATCGCCTCTGTGGAACAATCTGTGAAAGGCTGGCTACCTACATTTCTTGTTGTTGCATACTATCAGTTCAGAATTCGTTGGATTAAAGCCACAAAAAACAGTTTTGGCAAACTTAAATCTAAAGACTTTACCTCAGAGTCAAAAGAAAATGTTAAATATATTTTATTATTCTTTCTTTCTGAATTAGTTAAAAAAAAAAAAAAAGACAGATCCAAATTAGATCAACACAAACTATCAAAAACCCAGAATTCTTTTCTGAATCTATAGTCAATGCCACCTGTAAAGGGAGATCTTGTCTTAACTATTTATCTAACTATATTTGGACTGTTTCTAGCTTATCTGGAGTGTTGATGCTCTTGAGAGTTGCATAGACTTACAGAGTTTCAATAGAAGTAAGAAAGACAAACCAATTTCACATCAAGCCTTGCAAAGAAGGAAGTTAATTGTTTAAATATGAGAGTTGAGACACAGATATGTTATATTTTAAAACTACAGTTTATTACATTTCTTCTTGTCGAGAAATGTGAAGACTCTGTGATCATTTATACGATGTCATGGATGTCTATGCCATAGACTGAATATAGGACCCTTTTTCCTCTATCTTTGTTTGTTCAGATGCTCTCAGACATAAAGCTGTCTTCATTAACCTTAACCTTCATAAAATAATTTCAGCTAGCTTCTTTTCTCCTTTTCCAACCATACGTATCTTTATTTATCAAATGTCCCCTGTATCTATATGTCTGGCAACCTGTCAATGCTTACAAGTATGAAAACAAATAAGTAATTATATCTGGCTACAGTGAGATCAGAATTTAATGATGTAAATAAGCAAAAATAATTTTATGTCACTGTGAATATTTCAGTGATAAGGACCTAGTCTTATTTATTTCTATTTATCCACATTCACAGAAGTGCTCTCTATCCCCTAAGTTATTCAATAAATTTATTTAATTAAAAATACAGTGTCATCAGTGCTGAAATGGAGATACAAACTCAGCGTTATTGGAGCACTGAAGAGGAACCAGTGAATTGCCTAAGGGTTTCAGGATAGTTTTCACATTTAAATTGAGAGATGAACAGAAGTGTAAAATGATAATGCTAGACATGGGGAAATAATGAAACACTGGATTTAGGGCACAGGTGTGTCCTAAATTGATAGATAAAATGACATCTCAAGGTGGAAATTTTGACAGAAATTGACAGAAATTTCTGTGCCAGAAATACATTGTCTTATCAGATAGCATAAGGAGAGCTTTGGCCAGGTAATAAGACAATTTATAACTAAACATTTCCTTTGGATGACCTACCAGTCTTTGATATGCAACAACTAATTAGATTTTTGATGTGATATGCAGTGGGTGAGAGAAAATTGAGTGGAGATACTCAAAATAAAACACTATAGTTGTTATTTTGTAGCAGATTGTGTAGAAAATTAATTAACAACTTTTACCTGTGATTGATATTTTTAAAAGTTTAGATTTCAAAAATATTTGTTATGTTCTTATTCTTATCCAGGATTTAATACACATAAGTCCTTAATAAATTCATGTTAAGCTATAATGTTTCAGTCCCTTTGTTGAATATGATTTCTAAAGGTTGAGGAAAAATGATGATGGCCTTGTAAATTAAGTCTCATAAATATGATTTATGGTTTGTGGTCACAAATTTTTGATTAATAAGAAGATATAAGTTTCTTTTTATCTATGTCATACACTCTAAATCTCTGGATAAAAATCAGTCCTAGTACAAAAATTAATAATAAAATGCATAATTTGTAGGTTCACTAAATTTTTGACATAGCTGATTTTCAGATGTTTAATTTCACCAGCTTTAGTCAGCAAAAGGAGATTGTATAAAAAAATAAGATATTATTATCTGTAAGGAAAATGTCAAACAGAAGTGGATAGTGGGGAAATGAAGGTTTGGCCAATCGTGTCCAAAATGGTTTAGAGGTGTCCATTGCATTCAGTAGCATCTACAAGTAAAATTTACAGGAGCTATTTCTTAAAGACATAAATATTATCCTCAAAAAAATGTAATACTATATGGGAATAAAAATGATTGAGGAGTCATGTCTCTTAAAGCACTAGAATAACTGAATGCAATTTTAACTCAGGCACCCTGTTTGAATGACAGTTACATAGCCAACGATAGGTTTGAAATTAAATAAATTATGTAACGGGTAGCCAAACTTTTGGGATTATCACTGTCTAAATTATTTTAGAATTATGTAGACTGATTCATGATGCTTGTTCTGCCCATCTACCCACGATGCACAGAATCCCTTTGTTATGCTGTAGGGCAACACTGGTTAGTGAGTGGGGTCAGCTGTGAGCCAGTGATGCTATCTAGGGTACAATGGAAGCGTGCTGGCCACTACTGGGAGAAACGCTAAATGAAGGGATACTCTTTGTTCATGTTTTTCATTTGTTTAGTTCCATTCTACCTTTTCCCCCCCAGAAAACACTTAAAGTATTTGATGTTTTGGGATTTTTTGATAGAGGCCGGTCTCACTGGGGTTAGGTGATATCTCATTGTTACTTTCTAGTATTTTAATAAACATGCATTTTTATTGCATTACAGAAAAAAGCTATTTAAAGCTCTAGATTGAATAAATGAAGTGTCTTCCTCCTCAACAGCAATGCAGAGGGAGAGGGCTGGCTTCAGGTTTAAGACAGTGGTATTAGTAGCAAAGATCTCCATTCACCCAAGGAGACTTTTCCATATATACCAAACTTCTTTCTCTAATTATCTTTATTACATATATTTTCTGTTGTTGTTGATCCCATATGAAAATACTCTACCTCATCTCTACTTTTTTTTTTTAAGCAGTGACTATTCCCTCAGAATTGGGTTTTAAAATCTATTTTCTTTATTTGTTGAAATTGTCATCCAGAAATTTCCTTAACCTGTATCAGCTGCCCTGGAGCAAGCTATAAAATTATAAAAGAAACAAAAACTCCTTAATTCGTATTTTCGGTTTATTTAAATAGTTTTTTCACGTCACACTGATATTCCTTTTCTTTTTTAACTCGTCATTTTCCATTCCCCCTCTTCACTTTATAGATACCTTTTCTCCTTGAAATCATGTATTACTCTTGGGAGGCAATGTTTACAGATGTAGCATGCCTAGGTCCAAATCCCAGCTCTGACATTCATTAGCTATGTGACCTTGGACAAGTGACTCAATATCTCTGAGCTTCAGTTTTTTGCATCTGTCTCATAAGGTTATGAGAATTAAATGAGCTAATAGACACCGTCTCTTAGAACAGTGCCTGGCACATGGTAATCATGATATAAGTGGTGGCTGTTTCTATTCTTATGTACTTTCCTTCCTCAGCCAATCTGTCACCCCATTCCACCATATCCACACTCCACTTGCACTAATTACAATACCTCTTAGAAGCAGTAAGTGGAGCTATGCCATTTGTTAAGACCAGAGGGAGATAGTGTCACTTGGGGGGCCTCATCCCCATAAGCACCCTCTGGAGGGCACCTTGCACATCAGGGTTCCTAAGGCTGTAGATGAGCGGGTTCAGCATGGGGCTGATGACAGTGTTGAGGATGCCAATCCCCTTGTCCTTGTCAGAAGACTCCACTGAACCCAGCCTCATGTAGCTGAAGACACCCGTCCCATAGAAGATGCCCACCACGGTGAGGTGGGAGCCACACGTGGAGAAGGCTTTCTTCTTGCCTTCTGCAGAGCGGATTCGCAGGACTGCAGCTGCCACGTGGGCATAGGACACAGTGATGAGGACCAAGGGGGCCACACCCATGAAGGCTGCTGCTACAAAGAGCAACTGCTCATTGAGTTGGGTGCTGGAGCAGGAGAGCTGGAAGAGCTGTGGGAGGTCACAGAAGAAGTGATTGATCACATTGGGGCCGCAGAATTTAAGAGCAGACAAGGCACCAGTTTGGGTCAGTGCATTGGTGAAGGAAAAGATATATGACATGCCCACCAGGGCTTGCTGGATTCCCCAGCTCATGCGGGTGCTGTAGGTGAGGGGCTGGCAGATGGCTAAGTAGCGGTCATAGGCCATGACAGTCAGCAAGAAGCAGTCTGCCCCGGCCAGGAGGTGGAAGAAGAAGAGCTGGGAGAGGCAGGCCCTATAGGGAATGCTTCTGTCATGGGATACAAAATGCCTCAACATGGCAGGGACAGTGACACTGACGCACCCAATATCCAGCAGCGACAGGTTTCCTAAGAAGAAGTACATAGGATTGTGGAGTTTGGGTTCAATAAGGATGGCAGCCAGGATGCTGAAATTGCCCCCAATGGTAGCTACATAAGCAAGAAGGAAGACGACAAAGAGGAAGGGCTGCAGAGCTGGAGTGTCTGTTATGCCCAGCAGAACAAACTTAGTCACGACCGAATCGTTTCCTGAGGCCCCCAGATCCATGGCTGTCTTCCCCTAGTAGTAGAACGAGCAATGTTAGGGCCGACGGAAAGGAGCATGAGATTTTGATGACAATCATCAATGATGTCTTGATAGCAATGTCCAGGAGAGGCCCGGGATGGAAGGACACATAAAATTTAAGGGGAAGAAAGTTAAAGATTTAGACACATTAGGAAAAGACTTGATAAATCTGACTCTTGATGGGTAAGAACAGCAGCATTGGGCAGACTCGAACAGAGATAGATGAATTGTCAAAAAAAAAAAAAAAAAGGGAGGAGGAGAGCAAATGTTACATTTGAAAGTTAAAGGGAAAGATTGTTTTCCTGAGGCCAAAGTTCCAGCGAGAAAATCGCAAGTCTGCAAAGGTGGCAGGGCCATAGTTTAGGTACGCAAGATCCCAGAGGATGAAAGGAAAGCTTCAGGGGAAGGGAAAGGTACGCTCCCCTCAACCCGTATCCCTGCAGCCTCCGCATACACACGTCATCATACGTGATAGTAGTGGTGAGACACCTGCCGTGGCCCAGACTATGAAAAAATTAACTTGTGAAGTCACGAGACTTGGTCTGGACATATCAGAAAAAAGTAAGTGAAATGAAAACCAATGATACTGAATAGGGAGACATCACTGAGGACATTTCCGGCTCCATCACTGGTGACCACCAGCTTTTTAGACTTTCTAAATAGGAAGATTATATTGCATTTTTCCATACAGAGTCTGGGAAATTTGGGCTCCAAAAAACTGGGCTTTTACTGAACAAGAAGAATGTAAAAAGAGCTTGTGAACAGGGTGAGAGTTTCCAGGCTTATGCTCCCAGGTAAGTTCAATGGACCCCCAGTAGAGCCGCCTCACTGGATACCCAGCTGGACTCTCTCACACAGGTAGAGCCTTGGGCAAGCAGGTGTCCGGACCCTGAATTCCCCTCTGCCTCCAATTCCACCATCATCGAGCTGTCCACTCTTCCGTCTCCTGGCTCTAATTACACATCATCCAACACACATACTGTCATGGGCCTGATGACTGAGTAAGGCCAACAGCTGTTACAGTGCCAGGAACCGCCCACATACATGCTTACTTAGATAATGCTTTCCTCTCCCCAGCCCCGAAGTGGTCACACTAATAAAATACGCGGTGATCCACCTCAACCTCTGGCTGTGGGATAGGTATTTAAACCACATGGAGTCTAACTCACACAGGAACAGACCAGAGATCCCCAAGGGGTGAAAGACATGAGTGCAGAAAGACATTTCTGATGACTAAAGATGATTAAATATCCTCAGGTCCACTACAGGTCAACCACCATCTAATGGTGTGGCCTTTTCTGCATGGACGTGTTCTTACCATAACCTCAAACTCAGTCTCCAAATTGGAACTGCCCTTCTTCAATCTCCATATGCTCTTGATTTAACTATTTTAGCAACAGCCTTGCCACCTTCCCCATTGGTATGGCTCAACACCTTGGTCATCATTGATGCCTCCCGTTCTCTAAACGCTCACATCCAAGCACCCAAGTCCCACTGGATCTTTTTTGGGAGGGAGGAAGCCATTCCAGGGCCCAGGGGATGAACTTCACCTATATGGAAACCAAGTTGTGAGAGTGCAGAGAGGGTTGTTGGGATTGTACTCACCTGGCTAAAGGGACAGGAACTTCTTGGGCGAAGAGGAGGGACAGTCACACTGGCCCAGTGGCCCCCGCAGAGGGGATAGCTTATAAAGGACAGATAGACAAAGAGACAAACAACTCAGCTGACATCATTTTCACCTGGGACTTTTCTCCTCCTCATTGTAGCCCCTGGAGGCCCCAGAAATTAACACCTTCCAGGGGGATTCAGAGCCAGGTAAACATCTGCCTTTGTTAAAGACATGATGATCTCTTGTTCCTTTAAAATGTTTTGGACTTTCTCAAAATGTTTCCAAGCATGACCTTAATGATATGGGGTTTCCCAAAGGGTGGGAATGATTTGGATGTGCAAAAATTCATTCATTTATTTAAGAAAAATGTTTCTGAGCACTTATTATGAACCAGCATTCTGTTATCAGAATTTTATAGAGTTAAAATGAATTTCAGAAAGGCTTAAAGTCTAGAAAGTCACATAGTGTTGGGGACGGAGTTGAGATTTCAGGTTTCTGGTTTAGTCCAGCCTGTCATCTCGGGAGGGGAAGGGAGTGGAGAGGAGCAGAGGCTTGTGACTTTCTAGCCTTTACCTGCAGCATGGGCTGAGGGGGTGGAGCCTGGGGCAGGATTTGGTCTTATTTCATCCCTGGATCAGTGTCTTCTCCGTCATCTTGCAAATTCACCTCCCGTCACAGCTCCCTTTAACCATCCTCAAACCTGGCTTCTCTTCTAGTCTCAGTCAAAGGCTTTGCCTCTTTTCTTGCTCCCATAGTGCAATCCAGACCCTGCAGTGTCCTGACCCTACTTGTTTTCCAGCCTCATGCCTCGAACACCATAAAGGGAGAGAAAGGGTTAGAGCATCTTCTAGACCAGGACCTTTACTAATATTTGGCTTTACGCATCAAATACACTGTTTAACAATGTCTTCTTCGTTAATAAAGTTTTCCCACTGGCTCTAGTTAGCAGGTTTGGGAGAAGCCTCTTGCAGGATCAATTGAGGAAACTGATAGTGGCTTAAAGCTGTCACGGGCCAAGGAGGAGTTGGCAGAGAATTAGGATGAGTTGAGATTTCTGTTGACAGCTGTCCTTAGAAGGAGACCTCTAGGTTACAGAGCTTAAATAGAGCCCATTATGTGTGCCTTCTCCTCCTACATGATCAAGGCTGTGTTCTCTTCCTGGAAAATCTCCTTTTCTCACACACTGTTAGTACAGGAAACTCCATCCTTGAAGACCAATTGCAAGTCTTCTCTTTCTAAAAACTGTCCATGTGTCCTGGGGCTGGGCTAGGTGCCCTTCCTCTATACTCCCATAGAAATCTGAAGAAAATGCATGCCGATGACCTGCAATTTTGTCTCCATTCTTGACACTAAGATGTTGACCCTGATACCTAACTGTGTGTTGGGTATTTCTACCTGAACATCCCACAGGAACCTCAATATGTACAAAATAACGCATCATGTTTCCCCCTTTTGTACAAAATGTGTACACACATGCACACACACATAAAACCAGTAGAACCACATGCCTTATTGTGGAAAAACTTACAAGTGTAAGAGTAGCAGAGCACAGTGATCCCCTGCACTCTCCCTATTCAACATAGAGGGCTAAGGTTGTACATCGCTAGACTTGGACACACTCTGGCAAGTTTTGCAGTAGAAAGAGACTCCATCCCCCCATAAACACTCTGTGTATTTACAGGAATTGGAAGTGGAAATGGAAACATCTAGGCAACTGCCTAACAACTGGTACTTCCTAGATGAGGAAGTAACATTGTCACAGCGGGGGAGCCTCCAAGGGGCTCAGCCACTGTTACCAGCTTGTTCTTCCATTGAGCTACTGAACTAACATTTTTGCTAAGCTACTGAAAGGGGGTAAGAAATGAGTATCCAGAGCTCCTCATCCTGCAAACCAGATGCTCCTCCTCACCTTGCTTAATGGAGATGGGAATATGCCGTTCATTTATTTAGCAACTATTAACTGAGAAAAGTACTCTTTGCCAGGTAATGTGCTAGTCAAGAGGTGACCAAAGACGGAATGGTCCCTCCCGACATGGGCTCTCACGAAGAAGGCCTTAGCCAAATAGTTATCAATCACCGTGTCTATGCATGTGCATGCACATACACCTATTAATATGAAATCATATGGAAGTGGGTTTTTTTGGGGGGTGGATGAAGGGCCATACCTCTAGCAATAACTCTGGGCTTTAGTCATAATTGGTCTATTTAGATTTTTATATTTTCGTAAACAGTTCTCATAAGTGCATTTTCTTAGAAAGCTATTTACTCTGGCCATGATGAAGTAACAGGGACCAGATTTACCCTCCCACTTTGAACAAGTAGAAAACTAAACAAAATATGTGAAACAATGGATAATATGCAGTGCAGGACAATAATTCCTTATCTCTGTAATGGTATGAACCATAAAAATGTCTCACCTTATTGCGAGAGAGAGTGGCAAGGCCACATCACAGGGCAAAGAGAACCCCAACAGAGCCCCATGGTCTTCCCAGTTGAAAAGACAGTTTAGAGTTAGGAGTGGCCATGGCAGCAAGAATTGGTGGAAATTACACAGGTGACATGGGAGCTTCACAGAAAGGAAGTTCCAGAGTCCTGCAGATGGGTCCTCTCTGGTCTTTGGCTGTGTTGGAATCTGTTCACCCATGTGAGGAAACTAATAGGGTTAGGAGAAGAAACACCATAAGCAGGTAGGAAGGAAAAATCTCAGAGGCTCACATAAAGGCAAGAATAAGTCATGTGCCCATCAGCCACCACAGGGGGTTGTGTAGAGTCCTACAAAGAGCATAGCTTCAATAATGGGGTCAAATTAACCACAGACTAATGTCTGTTCTGGACATTAACAAAACTTAAAAGCAAGTCTTGAAAGGACCAAACTCCTCTCCTAGAACTGTATCTGGAAAAAGATGAACAATACTTACAGGAATATAACACAATCTAGCATTCAACAATGTAAAAATTACAATGTTTGTATCCAATCAAAATGATCAGCAAATAAAGAAGCAGGGAGAAAATAAATAAAAAGATCGAAACCAAAAATTACCCAGATTATAGAGTTAGTATAAAAGAATGTTAAAACAGCTATTATAAATATACTCCATATGTTCAATAATGCTGAAGAAAACCTGACTATAATGAGAAATTGGAGACCTATAGAAGACCCAATTGCACTTCTAGAGAGGAAAAATACAGTATCTGAAAAGAAACATATACTAGATGGTAGTAACAGCAGCTTACACACACTGCATAAGAGAAGTTTAGTGAATTTGAAGACGTGGCATAGAACCTTTCCAAAAATAAAATACACACACACACACACACACACACACACACAAAGATTAAAAATTATCCATTCAGCTATGATGGAAAATAAAAGAAAAAGATGATCCAAAAACAAAAGACTGCCAAAACTTAATCAAGGAGATTTAAAGATGCAAAATATGATGATTTAATTTAAAATCAATGGACGAGTTAAACATCAGACTAAAAACAATTGACAAAACAACGAGTGGACTAACAGATAGGTCTGATATAATTGCACAGAATGCTACACCAAGAGACAAAGGAATATAAACTATAAAAGAGCTGTTAACAGACATGAATGATAGCATAAGAAGACAGCATACATCATATATCTAAGAGCTCCAGAAGAGGATAATAAAGAAAAGGAATAAAGGCAGTATTTTGAGAGTTAGTAGGTGGGAATTTTGAAGAATTAAACAAAGAATCATCAGAATCAGGAAGCACCACAAATCTCAAACAGATAAAATAAAAAGAAATGCACATCTCAAAAATCATAGTGAAACACATTACCCTAAAGTGAGAGTGGTATCTGAAAAACAGATGGAGAGAAAAAGCAGATTATTCATAAAAGAGTGACAGTTCTGTTTATAATTGAATTCCCAAGAGCAATTATGGGAGTCATAAAGCAAACAATGGAATAACAATTTCAAATCCCTCAATATTTTTATGGAACTTATTAATATGATTGTAAAATTCATATAGATGGGTAATTGTGGGAGAAGAGCCTAAAAAGTTTGATAATTAAGTAAAACGAAGGAGAAATTGAGCATTGGGTATAAAAACATATTACAAAGCTACAGGAATTAAAAAAGTGGTATTTTCATAAGTAAGGATATGGAGCAATGGGAACTTTCATACATATCTAGTGGGCATGAACAATAGTGCAGCCACTTTCAAAGACAGTTTGACAGTTTCTTATAAATTTAAACATACAGTTACTATGTGGCTCAGCAATCCCATTTCTTGGTATTTACTTAAGATATATAAAAACATATGCCTATACAAAGATTTGCTTGTGAATATTTATAGCAACTTTATTCATAATCACCACAAACTAGAAATAATCCTAATGTCCACTAACTGGGTAATAAAAAACATATAGTATGTCCATATTATGGAATACTATTCAGTGATGAAAAGGAACTAACTACTATGCACAGCATTACATGGCTGAATCTCAAACCATTTTGCTAAGTGAAAGAAGGTAGACACAAAAGGCCATATAATTATCTTTATATGACATTCTTAAAGAGGCAAAACAAACAGATGGCGGTGAAGGACCAACAGGTCAGTGGTTTCCAGAAAATGGGGATGGGAGAATGGCACTGACTACAAAGGGGCATGAAACAATTTTTTGAATGATGGAGATATTCTGTATCTTGATAGTCACTGTGGTTATACAATTGTATACATTAGTCAAAACTTACAGAACTATACACCTGCAAAGAGTGAATTTTACTGTTTATAAATTATACCTGACTTTAAGAAAAGAATAATAAAGCAATAAGGCAAATATCCTGCCTACTACCCAGTTTATGCAATTGAACGTTCCATTGCCTTTGAAGACTCCTGCATATCCCTCCTTAATCATATTGCTTTACCTCCTCTCTCAGGCAATACTATTCTGGGAGAAAAAACACCCTTAAAAATATTTTTATTGCATCTATATTCTTTTCTAAATAATATCATAAGTTTTGTTTATGTTTGAGCTATATATTTTTAGAAATGCACAGCTTCCCTAGGCTCAACCAGGAAGAAATAGAATTCCTGAACAGACCAATATCAAGTACTGAAATTGAAACAGCAATAAAAAACCTTCCTAAAAAGAAAAATCCTGGACCAGATGGTTTCACACCTGAATTTTACCAGACCTACAAAGAACTGGTGCCTATCCTGCAGAAATTATTCCGCAACATCAAGAAGGATGGAATCCTCCCTAACATATTTTATGAAGCCAACATAACCCTGCTATCAAAACCAGGAAAGGACTCAACAAAAAAAGAAAACTACAGACCAATATCCCTTATGAATATAGATGCAAAAATTCTCAACAAAATCCTAGCAAACCGAATTCAGGTGCTTATCAAAAAAGTAATCCATCATGATCAAGTGGGCTTCATCCCAGAGATGCACGGATGGTTCAACATATGCAAATCTATAAATGTAATTCACCACATAAATAGAAGCAAAAACAAAAACCATATTATCCTCTCAATAGATGCAGAAAAAGCATTTAACAAAATTCAACATCCTTTTATGAAAAGAACACTTAACAAAATAGGCATAGATGGGGCTTACCTAAAAATGGTACAAGCCATATATGACAAACCCACAGCCAACATCATACCGAATGGGGAAAAACTGAAAGCATTCCCACTTAGAACTGGAACCAGACAAGGTTGCCCACTATCTCCACTTCTATTCAGCATAGTGGTGGCAGTACTTGCTAGAGCAGTTAGACAAGAGAGGAGAATTAAAGGCATCCAAATGGGGGCAGAAGAGTTCAAACTCTCACTCTTTGCTGATGATATGATATTATATCTAGAAAACCCCAAGAATTCAACCAAGAGACTCCTGGAATTGATAAATGAATTCAGTAAAGTCTCAGGATACAAAATCAATACACACAAATCAGAGGCATTCATGTATGCCCATAACAGTCAAACTGAGAACCAAATCAAAGACTCAATACTCTTCACAATAGCAACAAAGAAAATAAAGTACCTGGGGAATATATTTAACTAAGAAGGTAAAAGACCTCTATAGGGAGAACTATGAAACACTGAGGAAGGAAATAGCAGAGGACGTAAACAAGTGGAAAATCATACCATGTTCGTGGGTCAGAAGAATCAACGTTGTTAAAATGTCTATACTACTCAAAGTGATCTACAGATTCAATGCAATCCCTACTAAAAACCAACATCATTTTTCACATATATAGAAAAAATAATTTTACGCTTCATATGGAACCAGAGAAGACCCCGTATAGCAAAAGCAATCATAGACAAAAAGAACAAAATGGGAGGCATCATTTTTACCAGCCTTCAAACTATACTACAAGGGTATAACAACTAAAACAACATGGTACTGGCACAAGAACAGGGACATAGACCAGTGGAACAGAACTGAGAACCCAGATAAAAACCATCCTCATATAGCCATCTAATCTTTGACAAAGCAGACAAAAACATACACTGGGGAAAAGAATCCTTATTCAATAAATGGTGCTGGGAAAACTGGATAGCCACATGTAAAAGACTGAATCAGGATCCACATCTTTCACCTCTCACAAAAATCAACTCATGGTGGATAACAGACTTAAACCTAAGGTGTGAAACTATAAGAATTCTAGAGGAAAACGTTGGAAATACTCTTTTAGACATTGGCCTAGGTAAAGAATTTATGAAGAAGACCCCAAAGGCAATCACAGCAACAACAAAAATAAATAAATGGGACCTGATCAAATTAAAAAGCTTCTGCACAGCCAAAGAAACTATCATGAGAGCAAACAGACAACCTACAGAATGGGAGAAAATATTCATATGCTACATGTCCGATAAAGGGCTGATAACTAGAATCTATTTAGAACTCAGGAAAATCAGCAAGAAAAAATCAAACAACCCTATCAAAAAGTGGGCAAAGGACATGAACAGAAACTTTTCAAAACAAGACAGAATAATGGCCAAAAAATATATGAAAAAATGCTCAACATCTCTATCATCTGGGAAATGCAAATCAAAACCACAATGAGGTATCACTTATCTCCAGTGAGACGGGCCTGTATCAAAAAGTCCCAAAACAATAAATGTCAGCGTGGATGCGGAGAGATAGGAATACTCGTACACTGCTGGTGGGACTAAAAACTAGTGCCACCTTTGTGGAAAGCAATATGGAGATACCTTAAAGAGATACAAGTAGAATTACCATTTGATCCAGCAATCCCATTACTGGGCATCTACCCAAAAGAACAAAAGACACTCTATGAAAAGACCGTGCACCTAAATGTTTATAGCAGCACAATTCACAATTGCAAAGATGTGGAAACAACCCACTGTCCATGAATACATAAGTGGATTAATAAAATGTGGTATATGTATACCATGGAGTACTATTCAGCTATAAGAAACAATGGTGATATAGCACCTCTTATATACTCCTGGATAGAGCTGGAACTCATTCTACTAAGTGAAGTATCTCAGGAATGGAAAAATAAGCACCACATGTACTCACCAGCAAATTGGTTTTAACTGATCAACACCTACGGGCAATATAGCAATAATATTCATCAGGCTTCGGGCAGATGGGGAGAGGAGCAAGGGATGGGTATATACATACATAATGAGTGCGATGCACATCATCTGGGGGATGGACACGCTTGAAGATCTGACTGGTGGGGGAGGCAAAGGCAATATACATAACCTAAATGTTTTTACCCCCATAATATTCTGAAATAAAATAAATAAATAAATAAATAAATAAATAAATCATATGTAAAAAAAATTAATGACAAAAGCTATCCATATAACCTAAAACATTTGTTCCCCCTAAATATTTTGAAATAAAAAATTAAAAAACAGAAAAGGAGATTTCAGATGAAAGAAGTACAAGTCTCAAACACTATTTAGGAAGGAAACAGTTTCCAGGGTAACTCCTAAACAATGGAGAAGACAAAAAAAAAACACTAGCTAAAATTTTAACCTCTGACACCACAGCTACTGCAAATAGTTAACACAGTCTGACTTCCAGCCAGATTAACATCAAATATCACATTAAAGGTCGATTTACCTCATTGCTTTTCCTCATATATCCTGTCTGGCTTTCATAAAAAAATTAAAAGGCAAAAATCACAATCTAAAGGGACAAAACAAACATCAGAAACAGACTTAGGTATAGCAGAGACATTAGAATTATCAGATGAGAAATTTGAAATAACCGTGTGTAATATGCTAAGGGCTATCACGGTAAAAGTGAGCAGTCAGTAGGACATGAAAAATGTAGAAATCAGGTTCATTATAATGGCTGTTTGGGTCACTGGGCAAAAGAAAGATGACAAAGAATGCAAGTAACTGCTGCTCGTTAAATCTGACTGGGATCAGTAAGTGATGTCCCTTCTATTCACTCACACCAAGCAAGGGAAGATTGACATAAATAAGTTGATTTGGTAAATTAGAAGGGAGACATTGCTAAATGATAAATGATATTAGGTCTTCTTTCAGTTACATTTATGGGTATGTTATTGATACAAATGCTCTAAAATTGTATAAAACTCTTAGAAATCTAATGTGCCATCAGTCATAATTCTGCTTCTTATTTGTATGTCACAAAAATCACCACGGTTCCTTGCTGATCATACTGAACTTCCAGCAGACTTTTACCCTTGGTTATTGTAAGTCTCTGTCATTCATAGTCCTGCTTTTTCTCTAAATGCACCCGCAGTCACATGCATGCAAAAGACTAATAAGTACTCTCAAATACAGATTTCTAATAACTTTAAAAGTAATGGAATAAATAAAATTTTTTCAGAAATGTAATGAAGAAACTGATGAATTCATGAAACCATGAATCAAGATAAAGCAGAATAAAATTTAATTACATGAACTAATGAAAATAATTTTTATAACTTTTCTTTGAAACATTATCGTTTCTTTACTTAGATTTTTTATTTTCCAGATTTGAGGGAATTTTTTTTTCCTAAACAGTCTATAATTTAGAGCACTTTGGTAAGTATGCATTTTTGGACAGAGGTGGAAGCATTTGCTTTTTTCCCCTAATTAATCTCTTCAAAATTCAAAAACTATTCATGAGTATTCTTCTTATTTATGGCAATATGGTCATTTGCATGAGTTCAATAAAAAATGTCCTGTCTTCACAACAGGATACAACTAAAATAATTGATTATATTACCAGGGCTTGGACTGGAATGTCATATGTGAGAGTGTGCATAGAATGCTTGATTTCAACATTCCCTAGCCTACGGTGAGTGAGTAGAAATGGTCATTTCCTGACAGGCCCAGGAACTTTAAGACTATAAGTAATATCTAAAATCTGTCTTGGTTTGGCTTCCTAGCCTCAAGAACTATAAGTTGAGTCATTAGTGATGCTTTTGGAGAGAGATCTTGATCAAAAGGGGAAAATATAAAAATCGTCAGAATCAAAATGGAGTCACTGTATTTTCATACAAAAAACCCTGACAAATAATACCAGGAAAGGCCACACAGGGAGGGTTCTCATGCATAAAAATCTCATAAAATCTTCACAAAGACTCCACAAAAAACTACAACCTTGCACAAAGGCCATCATGACCTTACATAAAATACACTTCTGCGGGAGCCTCTGCCCGCCAGCTGCCTGTACAACCTCAGACTGGCATCACCCTTATTATTGATCCTTGTAGCCAAGAATAATGATCTCAAAATTATTATGTCATCTTCCTCATTGTTTTCCTTAACAATATTTGTCTTACCTCCCTGAATACACACAAAGGTCACTATCGCATATGTATTTTCACTGCAGTGGCCTATTCCTGAACACGTATCATTTTCTTTTAGAAAGCCTCCCTCTGTTATTTAGGTTGACAAAAATAACAGTTAAGAATATTCAATAATATGAAAACATTCTCAATTTATTAAGTGAAAAATGTATAATTCAAGCAGTCTGCACTGCACATGCTAATTTTAATTGGAAAAGTTAGTGTGTGTTAAATATATACGATGGACTATTACATATGTAACACAAATATACAAAGGAAGAGAAGAGGCTAGAAACTTATATGGTAGAAGTGAAGAAGACATGAGCCCAACAGTATGAATGGTCATTATTCTATTCTATTCATTATTATTATTACTCATTATTATTGTATTCATCTTTCATTATTATTCATTATTCAAACTTATTTTTCTACAATGAATGTGTATTTCTTTTGAAATGGGAAATGTTATAAAAAAGATTACAAGAAGGAAGTGAGTAAAATATGATTCAGAAGAAAAAATATTTTGAAATATTTTATAAAGACATTTTATGAATTTTCAATGTGATAAAACAGGTTTATACTTTTGAAGGAAAAAACCAAAATTTCACTGTTTTAATCATTACATTAAGATATGAAAACATTAGTAAGTGGACTTCCTTGACATATGTATCTTGGAATGTAGAGGACATATGGGCAATGTTACCTTTTCCATACTATCATGACATTCTTCCATTCTTTGAATTCTGCTGTGTAAACCTATACTAGCTCTTTCATACTTCTGCAACCATTGTTTATATTCCTTCTCAGTTAAATCTCTAAAACCAGTGCAGAGAGTTCTCAGACCTCCAAGAAACAACACAGTAGAGCTCAGTCATGCAACCAGTGATCAGGGAGAAGTGGAGCATTTGAAAATAAAATTCAAGAGCATTTAAAAGTAATGGAAACTTGAAGTTCTTCACATGGCCCTATCCAGTCTAC
>CAUYSK010033599.1:0-38952 GCA_963575035.1 Avahi laniger | reverse complement strand
CCAGTCTGAGCAAGAGCGAGACTCCGTCTCTACTAAAAATACAAAGAAATTAATCGGACAACTAAAAATATATAGAAAAAATTAGCTGGGCATGGTGGCACATGCCTGTAGTCCCAGCTACTTGGGAGGCTGAGGCAGAAGAATTGCTTGAGCCCAGGGGTTTGAGGTTGCTGTGAGCCAGGCTGACGCCACAGCACTCACTCTAGCCCGGGCAAAAAGAGTGAGACTTCGTCTCAAAAAAAAAAAAAAAATAGTTTATTTAACCCAATATATTTAAAATATTATTATGTCAACCTATTAATATGAAAAAATATGAATGTGATATTTTACTTTTTTTCCTCCTAGCAAGTCGCTGAAGTGCAGGCATATTTTACACTTGCTGGACACCACATTTCCAGTGTCAGTTGCCACATGTGGCTGGTGGCTACCATACTGGACCATGCAGATGTCCTCCTCGAACAGTACATTGCAGGAAACCAGCGCACAGCTCATCTCGCAAGAGGCATCCTCCACTGCTCAGTCATCTTTCCTCCTTGTATGCCCTGTGGGTCACTGGTGATTGAGCCTGGGTGCAGGATCTGCTGGAGGCCCCTCCCTGAAGTGCACACTCTAGCTCCTTCCTTTGGCCCTGCTGTGACTTCTCAAAAGGGCCACCATTCTGGGATACAAAAAGGCTCCTGCTGCTTCTGTCCAGAGGCTGTTTCTCTCCTAGGAAGCAAGCTAGCTCCTTTCATCCCAGCCCCATCTCCGCCGTCTGTTGTGCAGCCCCTAGGTGAGTTTGTTCAAAATCAGTCAATCAACAAATGTTCTTTGAGTGCTTACTATGTGCCAGTTACATGTGAGGCCTTGGGTGCGAGAGACAAACTTGGTTCGTGCCCTCAGGGAGCTTCCAGTTTAGTGGGAAATATTTCCCCATCTCACCCAAGCCCACTCCCTCTCCCTACCCCTCCTCTTACTCTGGCCCCCTTCCTTCCTCTCCCTGGGCCTCACACCTCTCTCCTGGCTCCGGTGGGCAGTGACAAGTGGCTGCCCAGGTTATCAGCCACACCCCTTTGGATTTGGTTTCCATTTCAGAGGTTGGCCTGGTCTCTGCTTTTCCTGGGGAGGTTTCTGTGCATTAGTCACTCGGCCCAGTGAGCACAGGATGGCAGAAATGATGGGGTCACCAGGAGGACAGGGAGGAAGCCTGGGCTACAGAGCAAGGACTCGGCCCAGGATCTCACAGCTTCTGGGTCACTCTGGAATGACCAAGGTGAGGCCTGTCCTGGGGAGAAGGAAGGCACAGACCAGCCACAGGGCTGGTTGGGGCTGGTACCAGGTGTGGGGCTCCTGAGGTGACTTGCCTGATCTGCCCTCAGGACACCCAGCAGAGAGGAGTCCTGGCTGCC
Organism: Avahi laniger; assembly: GCA_963575035.1. Lineage (NCBI taxonomy): Eukaryota > Metazoa > Chordata > Mammalia > Primates > Indriidae > Avahi > Avahi laniger. Next base: position 37,564 of record CAUYSK010033599.1, on the reverse strand, counting down.
TGGGGTGTGAAGCACTGCAGGCGCCTCCCTCCCTCCCTGTCTTTCTTGAAACAACATACTTCCTGTTCAGCGCCCTATTGGGGCCCTGAGTCCTGCTCCCTGGGACCACTTAGGGTCCTCCTCCCTCATCACTCCCCAGAGCCCCCAACTTTGGTTCACCTGCACCCCCCACCTGACCTCCTCTGCAGGCGCCCATTCCTGAGCAGGCCCCCACCTCGCCCTGGTCCCCATGCAGGCCAACCGCAGGCGGTCGTGAGGCCGTCAATGATGGCAGAAGAAAAGGCTTGCTGGGATTGTGGCTGTTCCTTTCTGAGGCTGGATGTGGAAGGCCATTTTCCTTCATCCCCCTCTGTTTCTTTCAAGACTCCTAAAGTCTCCTCACCAGCTACAGGAAGAGAAAATCTGATAGAGCCACGATCCTGAGTAGATGGAAGGCCCTCAAGTTGCCACTGTACGTGGGCAGGGAGGGAAGTGTAGGAGTCAGAGCAGAAAGAATCCCCAATGTCCCCACCATAGGGGGAGGGGGAGGACCCGGTATGGACCAGTGGGTAGCACTAAACATGGTGCCCATGAATATTTGCTCTATAAGGAAGACTGCCTTCTGGAACAGACTGTGTCTTTACACCCTTCCAAATGACGTGGGCATATGTTCTAATAACAATAGCTAAGCCTTGTTGACTCTCTGCCACAGGCTAAGTAAGCACTTATCATTGTGAAGGTTCTCGGAGAAAAAATGTTCTTGCCAAGTCTGTGATACAGATGAGAGAATGGAGGCCCGGGAAGGTTGAGAAACTTGCTCACAGTCACACACCCGGGAAGCAGTGGGGTTTACCCGGCAGTCTTGCCTTAAAGCCTACGCACCGCAGGTGAAGTAGCCGTGGGAAGGAGCCTCGAACTACTACAAGGCCAGGCTGCGGCCCTTTGAAACCCATCTCCTCCTCTGCCCTGAGGCCTTGCCTCCTCCCCGGGGCAGCCCCAGGCAGGGTGCGCCTGTCACCTTCCCTCCCCCACTTCTTCTCTCAGGTTCAGGCTTGCCCGGCAGCCCGAGGGCTCTCCCAGCTCCCCCAGCTCCCCCAGCCTCCCTGACGTCCCTCCTTCTTTTCTCTCACATTATTAAGTCCTTGGGCGTTTAGTTCCCATCTTGGTGACCGCTTCCTGGAGGACGGGCCCCCGATTGGGCCCTGCACGTCCTCACCCACCCTCAGCCCCAGCCAGACCCCAGGCGTCGAGGCAGCGCAGCACGATGCCGCCAGCAGGGGGCGCCGCGCACATGGAGAGCGCCTTTGCCTGCGCCCGCGTCCACCTGCCGCGCAGCCAGCCGTCCTGCAAAGCCTCGCTCAAGGTCAAGATAACCCAAGTGCCCGTCAATCCATGAGTGGATTATTAAAATTTGGTATATGTATACAATGGAGTATTACCCAATCATAAGAAACGATAGTGATCTAGAACCTCATATTTTCCTGGATTAAACTTAAGCCCATTATCCAAAGTGAGGCACCACAAGAGCAGAATGGGCTCCACTTGTACTCGCCATCAAATTGGTACTAATTGATCAACGCTAGGGTGCTCACATGGCAGAAATACTCTCCAGGGATGAGGGGGATTTGGAGGGGGGGTAAACCCACAACTAAAGGACACTGGGGAGCATTGTAGGGGGGAAGGGCACACCTTTAACCCTCGCTTGGGTGAGGCAAAGACATAAAGTGTAACCATGTTTGTACCCTTGTAATACTCTGAAATAAAAAACAAAAGATAATTCAAAATGAAGCGCAGTGCTTCTTAATCCAGGCTGCTCATTGGAACTACGCGGAGAGCTTTTTTAAAACAGTGTCTGACTGTCCCAGACCAATCCGATCAGAATCTCTAGGAGTGAGGTCCAGGCATCAGAATTTTTTAACCTCCCTGGGTGAATCTAACCGGCCCCAGGGCTGGGAACTACTGAGGTAAAGGCAAGCATTAGGAGTCGGACAGGCTAAGGTCCAGTCTCTGCCACTAAGTCTAATTTAGGAAATTGCCGTAGCTCTCTCAACCTCAGTTTCCCCATCTGTCAAATGGGGTTCGTGATACCTATTCCCTAGGGTTGGTCTAACACACAGGAGCACAAAGGCAAACAGCTGCCACAGTGGTGCCCTCGGTGTGCAGTGGGTGCTTGTGCGGGTCCGTTTTCAAGCTGTCCTCTTTCAAGTCCGCCCATACTCACCGGACTATTGACGGTAGGACAGCAGAGGTAGCAGTGCCCCTGTGCCCCGGGAGCTCACAAATGTGAGGACGTAGACCCAGCTGAGAACAAGCGAGTCTGTATCCAGGGAGTTAAGGGGTGCTTTATTTGCTTTCGTTCCAAAAAGGATGTGGGGTGTGGACGTTCAAGGAAGGGGCGGTGGGGGCCCAGAGGGCCGTGTGGGGTAAGGACCATAACGTGCTTGCGGCACAGCATCTGAGCCGGGCCCTGGAGCACTGCTGTTCCCTCTGGGGCCCCCAGAGACAGTCATTGGCACCTCCCTGCTGTGGGTCTGCCTGGCTCTCAGTGGATCTGTGGGCGTTGTATGTGGGCGGACAGTCACTTGGGGGTGTTGCTTGAGGAAGGGGGCCTGGGGCTGTGGTTCCATGTGCCAGCCATGCTCTGAGGGCATGGGGCAGTTAAAGTGGGGGTTCCCCAGCGGCTGCTGTCAGCCTCAAGTTGCTATAGTTAGCCTGTGTCCACCCGGAGCGTGGGCCCTAAATACAGTTTATTCTTTTCTGTTATAAACAAACCTGGCCATGGCCTAGTGACCATGCAACTCTTGATAAACTACAAACACCTGCAAAGCAACCTACAGGGGAAACCATGGGCTCTGATGACAGGCAGACCTGGGTCCAAATCTTGTTTGCTCCCACTTACTAGCTGTGTGACCTTGGACAAATTCCTTAACTTCTTTGAACTTGATTTTCTTAGCTAGAGAGAAGGAATAATAACACTTACTTTTTGAGCTTATTGGGAGGATTAGATAAATACCACATAAAGTTCCAAGCACGGGCTTTTCTCTGGGAGACCCGGTAATTCTCAACAAGGACATAATGACCCCTAGGGGACAGTTTAGGAAGTTCTGGCGTTTTCAGTTGTCACCATGCCAAAGGCTATTGGCCTAAACCGCAGGGCCCAAGGACCTCCCGCCATGCACAGGGCAGTAATGCACAAGCAGTTAATTTCTGTATCCTACATGACAAAATAGTTTTTTGTAAGACAAAGTGAATTTTCCAAGAATGCAACGACCGTGTAAATTGAGGGCGTTCCATAATGTGTTTTGTTTGCCACTTTACCAAGATTTGCAAAGTCTTATTGCTGTGGCCATGCAACATCTGTGTGTCAGCCCACATTTGTAAGAGCAGTCACTTAGATACAAGCATGTGACCCTTGTATCAACTCTTAGCAAAGTGCTCCTCACACTTTAACGTGCATGCGCATCCCCTGGGGACCCTGTCAAAGCACAGCGGATCTGAGAGCCCGGGATGCCGATGCTGCGAGACCCTGGGCAGTCATGCCTGAGCAGTGGCATGTAGAGAACATTTTTGTTATAAACTGTGCTTCTTTTATTCCTTCTCTGTGTGACAGCTAGGGCACTGTCTTAGGAAACAGACTCCGAGAAGGAGATTTGTGTGTGGGTGGTTAATTGCGATGCACTCTCAGAAATACCCAGAAGAGGCAGAAAATGCAGAAGTGGGCAGAGGAAGAAGCTGAGCTGTGATACAGCCAAGGCAGAGGCCTCAGCTGGTGTTTTGGGGACTCAGACCTGGCATGGTCCTTCAGAGATGTCCCAATCGAAGCAGGAGGGGATCATCAACCAGTTGCTGGATGTGGCCCCCTCGCCCTGGGGGCATAAACCTGGCTCTCTTTGGCCTTGGCAGTGAGCTGTGAGCAGCCAGCCCTCCTGCAGCTCGAAGGAGGGTCTTAGTCCTGGAAAAGGGGTCTGGGTAGCACCCCCAGTACCACTACAAGCAGTTTGCTGATTTTCAAATAGTGTATGTGGACAGTTATATTACCTATGAAATTTCATTTCAGTGTGCTAAAAATGTTTCAAAATATTTGTCATAGAGAGGGAACACTGGGTTTGATAACTGATTTAGAACCTCTGTACACAGTAAATGGTGGAAGCTTCTATTAAGAGAAGTAATAGTCCACCAAACTCCACAAATATTTACTGAGTGCCTACCATATGCCAGGCAGTGTTTCAGGCATTTGGAGATATATCAGTGAACAAAACAACAAAGGCCACTGCCCCCGTGGAGGTGGCAAAGGATTACAGACCATGGTCATAGTTTTCGGTTTTAGGCTGGCATCTGCTCTCTGGATGACCCACAATGCATTGCATGGCTGGCATCAGTCAATGGGTATCTAGTTCACAGCAAACCCATCACAACAGCTGGACAGGCACCTAGAACTCTCCTCTCTGACCAGAGGATTTGTGGGCCCAAAAGTATGGGGGAAATCCCCACTGACTTGTTTTCCCTCTCCATCTTCTCTTCGTTTGGACCCAGAAGTGGTTGCAGTCACAGAAAGTGTGTGGTTGAGCAGAAAAACTACAGCCGTGGCTTTCGCATTAGAGGGAACCAGGAAGGGCAGGGGATGGGATGACCTGGGAGCCAGAAAGTATCAAAGAGACTGTGAAGAGGAGGTGGCAGAGATATTAGCCCCATAAAGTTGGATCTGAACTCCCAAGCTCATCCCTGAACTGCACCTCCATGGATCTGACCCTAAACTGCATACCAAAGGCTTTGAGAACTGAACTATGAGACAGACAGCCACCTAGGTCCCAGACTGGCCACTGGTAGGTGCACACATGGAACATCCAAACGTACTACAAAGACTTGAAAACTGAACCGAGAGTGGAACCACAGCTCACAGAAGGCAGATAGGAACCTGTGGCCTGAACCCAACTAAATCAATCACCTCCTAAAACCAACCAATAAGCAAAGAAAAGTAACATTCTCTCTAGGCTATAAACAAGACTTGGAGTCTCAAAACATTATATTCACAAGGTCTAGGATACAATCCAAAACTACTCAGCATACAAAGAACCAGAGAAATCTAACATCTCACAAGGAAAAACACAATCAACGAATGCCAATCCCAAGATGAGGCAGGCATTGGAATTATCAGAGACGTTAAGCCGCTGTTATAACCATGCTTCAAGACATAAGGATAAACACTCTTGAAGTAGAAAGATAGATAATCTCTGTAGAGAAATGAACCATTAAAAAGAAATAAATGGGCCAGGTGCGGTGGCTCACATCTGTAATCCTAGCACTGTGGGAAGCCAAGGTGGGAGGGTTGCTTGAGGTCAGGAGTTTAAGACCATCCTGAGCAAGAGCAAGACCCTGTCACTACTAAAAATAGAAACATTAGCTGGGCATTGTGGTGGGCACCTGTAATCCCAGCTACTCAGGAGGCTGAGGCAGGAGGATCGCTTGAGCCCAGGAATTTGAGGTTGCTGTGAGCTAGGATGACGCCACTGCACTCTACCTGAGGTGACAGAGTGAGACTCTGTCGAAAAGAAAAGAAAAGAAAATTTTAGAACTGAAAAATACAATAACCAACTAAAAAAGTCACTGGAGGAGCACAAGATCCGAATGTGCCACAGATCATGGAGCTCCCCAAGCAGCCCCGAGGGCCCCTCAGGTTTGGAGGATGAGGGTGGAGAGCACTAAGGGGATCGTGAAACCAAGTGACTTTGGTCCCAGAATCCTTGGTACTGTTGCCACTGAGGCCCATGCGTGTCTAAATCTGCCCAGTCCTGCCTGGCCCAGACACTCTAGCCCCCATCCCAGGGCCTGGCTCCTCCATCCAGATGTAAGCTCCTGACGGGAAGGACTGCTGGTTTTTCTCTTACTCTCTTCATAATGCTCTGCATACAGAAAGAGGCACAAGAGGAAGTCTGGCAAACTGAGGGCTCACCTCCAACTTGGGCTGTAGGGGAAGCAAAAGTTAACAGGAAAAAAGAACTTACAGCTGGAAGCTCTGACACATCAACTTCCTCACAATTTCATAACCCTATTTCAAGATGAGGAAACAGATGCCCCTGAGGGATTAAATAACGAGAACGAGGTTGCACACAAGTAGCAGAGGTGGGCCCCAAGCCAGGGCCTTTAGATAGCAAAGAGGAGAGAGACAAAGAGAGGCGGGCAGACGGCAGCTGTGGCAAGAGCCAAAGCATCGGCCTCCCCATCAGCCTTCTCCTCCCTGGGACAGAACGCAGGACATCAGAGCCGGCAGGGCCAGCCCAACCTCCTTTATGGTTTGTGAAACTCAGGCCCAGGGAAGACCGGGACTTGCCTCAGGTCATAGAACCAGTGGCAGAAATAGCTGCTTTCCTGAACTTTCTATATTTAAGTAGAATTAAGTACAATAAGGCTTTTAAAAGATTCATTAAGGGGCCAGGTGCAGTGGCTCACCCCCGTAATTCCAGCACTTTGGGAGGCCAAGGTGGGAGGATTGCTTGAGGCCAGGAGTTTGAGACAAAGCTGGGCAACATAGTGAGACCCAGTCTCCACAAAAAAAAAAAAAATTAGCCAGGCGCAGTGGCTCATGCCTGTAGTCCCAGCTGCTTGGGAGGCTGAGGCAGGAGGATCACTTGAGCCCAGGAATTTGAGGTTACTGTGAGCTATGATCATGCCGCCGCACTCCAGCCTGGGAGATGGAGCAAGACCCTGTCTCTAAGAATAAGTAAGTAAATAAATAAATAAATAACTTCTAGCAAGGGAAGCAATATTGTTTAATCCTAAAAATTAAAAAAAAAAAACTTCTAGTAGAGAAATAAAGGAGTTAGAAATAAGAGTTATTCCAAATAGGAACTATGTGGCCGAGACAAAGTAAATGCACATTAGATAGAGGAAACTGTTAGCTTTCCCACCTGTGGACTGGGCTGTGGTTAAGCAGCATAACTATCAGACAAGATAGAGTGTTCACAGTCCAGGACTTCTGGCAGCCAAACCACTTTCCGAAACATAGTGCGGCCTGGGCCTGTGAAAGAAGTCCAAGCTTACAGCGTTTCTACCTAAATCTAGTTTAGGTCTGACACCGCTTTCCTGCAGCTCTGCTGCCCCTGTCTTCCCAGCTCTCCCTTACTCCCATGGCCACGATCAGCCCTGGGTTCTGAGGGGAAGCAGGCAGGTGAGGGAGGCGGGCAGCTGGCAGGCCCCAAGAGGAGATGCGGTGGGGGTCCCTCCACGCTGAGTCCTTCCAGGGGCCTGTTCTAGGCACAGGTGCACTTCCTGCCCCAGGTGACTTCTCCGGTACTGGCAGGGGAAGGGACTAGAATCCAGCAATTTACCATCACAGACAGTATGTCTTACATTAATACAATTAAGGTATCCTAAGTACCTAACAATAGCCACACCGAGGAAGAGAGGGAGGGAGGGGAATGAAATCAAAACGCTGACCTGGAAAGCCAATGGGAAATCTAGCCAGCACACTCCAGGAGCACACATGCAAGTCTGCTCTCTAGAACTTAGAGCCCTGATGATGGAGAAGTGAAAGCTGTCAGAATCAAAATGGAATCACTCATGTTAAAAAACAAACAAACAAAAACACTGACAAATACAGCCAGGGAAGGCTATGAAGAGAGGGTTCTCAGGCTCGTATGCCTGATAACAAAACTTATCACAAAAGACTCTGCAAAAACTGCAACCTTACACAAAGGCCATTGCAACCTTACACAAGAAATACTTCTGCAGGGACATCTGCCCAGCAACTGCTGGTCCAGTCTTAGACTGGCATCACCCTTATTATTGATCCCTGTAACCAAGGATTATCTCGAAACAATTATGTAATCCCCCTGCATTTTTCCTTTAAAAACCTCTGTCTGCCTTTATGTCCTAAGTGCTCACATAGTTTACTGTGGCACCGTGTTCCCATTGCAGCGTCCTATACCCAAATAAAGATCGTTTTCTTTTAAAGAACACCTCTCTGCTTGTTATTTAGGTTGGCAGAGACGAAATCATCCAGCGACCACCTTTCCTGCTTTTTCTCCGTTCTCCGTGCCGCCAGGGCTCCTTGCCTCTCTCTGCCCCGTCGAGCTCTCGGTTCGGCGTTATGTTAAGGATCCGTGTGTGGACCGCTTCCCTCACTCGCTGGCTGTCCATAAGAGCCTAGTAGCCCCTCAGAGGGTGGCCACAGCTAGATAGGACCACTGGGAAACCAGGCTCTTGGCAGCCTGGACTGGGGGGCCGCAAGGCCGTGGGGAAGGCGGCATTTCCCGAGATCGGAGGCCATCAGTGGGACTGCCAGCCGTCTCCCACCGGTGTGGAGCCCAGGCTAGATGGAGGGTGGCAAGAACCACATGCATGTCACTGGTCCTTCAGGGGCAGGTTGATAATTCCTTGAGAAAAGGAAACGCCAGGACAGAATCCACTGGTGGGGTCGGGAGCCGGTCCACGTCACCCACTGGGGAGAGGGGAGAGGCAGAAGCCAGGACTCCCAAGGCCAGTGAAACCAGCTGGTGAGAGACACGGCCCAGGTTGCGGGTCTGACAACAAGCAAACAACCCGACTGAAAAATGGGCAAGGACTTGAACAGACATTTCTCCAAAGATATGCAAATGGTCAACAAGCACACGAAAAGATGTTCAACATCACTAATCATTAGGGAAATGCAAATCAAAGCCACAATGAGATACCACCTCACATCCATTAGGATGGCCACTATCAAAAAACAGAAAAGAACAAGTGTTGGCAAGGGATGTGGAGAAATCGGAACCTTTGTGCACTATTGGTGGGGATGTAAATTGCTACAGCTATTAGGGAAAACAGCATGGCACTTCTCCAAAAAATTCAAAATAGAATTATCATATGATCCAGCAGCCCCATTCCAGGATACCCAAAAGAATTGAAAGCGGAGTCTTGAAGAGATATTTGTACACTGACATTCATAGCAGCAATACCCACAATAACCAAAAGATAGAGGCAACCCAAGTGTCCATAGATGATTGGATAAACAGAATGTGGTCTATACAGACAATGGCATATTATTCAGCCTTAAAAAGGCAGTTCTGACACATGCTGCAACATGGATGAACCCTGAGAACATTGTGCCAAGTGACAAGCCAGTTACAAAAGGACAAACACTATATGATTCCACTAATATGAAGCACTTAGAGTGGTCAAAACCACAGAGCCCAAAAACTAAAATGGTGGTTTCCCGGGGCTCAGGGGAGAGGGAAAGGAGGAGTTTTTTTAATGGGTGCAGAGTTGAAGTTTTACAAGATGAGAAGTTCTGGAGGTGGTAATAGTTGCACAATCATGTGAATGTGCTTAACACTACTGTATACTGAAAGATAGTCAATGGCAAATTTTGTTATGTATATTTTACAATTAAAAACAGAGTTTTAAAATATGTATCGTTTATTCAAAAGAGGTTGGGAGTGAGGGGCCATCTGGGAGAATGGGGCAGGGGACACAGACCCTCCTCCAAGAGGACCAGGGGCAGTAAGGAGGCAGGCAGGGCCACCCACTGCCTGCCAGCTCTTTGGGGTTAGAGCAGAGCAGGCTTAGTTCAATGCTTTTCATATCTGAATGTGTCGGAGAACCCAGGGAATCTTGGAAGAATGCAGATCCAGTCCGGTAGGTCCAGGATGGGGCCCAGGTCTGCATGTCTCACGGGCTCTCACGCTGCCCTTTCCCCTAGTGAGGCCTTAAAATAAAAGGGAACACGTGGGCTGGGGCTTGCAATGAGGCTGGGAGGACACACTGGAGGTGTTTCCGCATTTCCTGCAGAGTTTGGCTTTGTGGTTTGTAAAGCTCCACCTTGTCTCCACCTCACAAAGGCCAGCAAGGGAAGGGGATTCTGTCTCCCTTGTGTCAGGTCCTCACTAGGAAGAAGCCATGTGTCCTTGGGGGCCATCCCAGGGTGGCTGCAGGAACAAAGTGGGAAACCTCCAAAGGGACAACTTCAGAGAAGACAGCTGGACCAGTGGGGATTTCTCCACCCGGACAGAGCACGCTCTTTAACTTTTCATTGTGGAAAGGCCCACAATCCTCAGACGTAAGGTGCACAATGAGGCCCAGATCCCATCACAGCTTCCGCGTTTACCAGATCAGGGCTAACTTCCTCCAAACATCCTGCTATTCTCAACATACCGCTTCATTCATAAACAGTTTTTTTTTTTGAGACAGAGTCTCACTCTGTTGCCCGGGCTAAAGTGCCGTGGTGTCAGTTTAGCTCACAGCAACCTCAAACTCCTGGGCTCAAGCGATCCTACTGCCTCAGCCTCTCGAGTAGCTGGGACTATAGGCATGTGCCACCATGCCCAGCTAATTTTTTCTATATATATTTTTAGCTGTCCAATTAATTTCTTTCTATTTTTGATAGAGACGGGGTCTCGCTCTTGCTCAGGCTGGTCTCAAACTCCTGAGCTCAAACAATCTGCCCGCCTCGGCCTCCCAGAGCGCTAGGATTACAGGCGTGAGCCACCGCGCCCGGCCCATAAACAGTTTTAAATGTACCTTCAGAATATTCGTTCTCTCTTTAAAAACATGTTTTATTTTAATAAAGGAGACAAATCTTTCTGAAAAGTCTGTTAGCAATATTTGTTAAAATAATGTTACAAAATAGAAATGCCAACAAATGTGTTAAATAACTAGAGTTTATCCATAGAATGAGAACTATGCAGTGCTTATTCTTTGAGAAGAACGAATTTAAAAATATAGAAAACTGCTTATGGTGCATTAAATTTAAAAGAGTTATAAAACTGCATGTCAGATGGGCTTATTTTCACAAAACCATAATACATACAACATATGTGCACACAAAAAACCTGAAAGAAAATGTATTCAAATCTTAAAGTGGCTTTCTGGGTAATCTTAATTTTCTCATTGTGCTTTTCTGAATGTTCCAACTCACAATGAGCATGTATGACGATCATAAAAACATAAATACAGTGGAGGCTGAGGCTTCCCAAATGGCACTTGTGTCATGCCAGGACTTTGGCTGGGAGTGACTGGACCATATCTCAACCCACAGTGTCCTTCCGGGTAGCCCAGAGCCACTGGCTTCTGGCCTAGGTTTAGGTGTGGCCTCCTCCAGAGCCCACCGCCCCACCGGCCTCCCCCGCCCTGCCTCCCATCTCTTTTCCTGGCATCAGGTCCTAGCTGGTCCCCGTTTGGCTCCAGTGGGTGCCGATCTTTTTCCCTTCCCTCCAAGCTTTCCTGGGCTGAGTCCTTTTAAGTACCCATGGGCCTGAGCCAGCAGCATTTGGACTTAATTGATTTATCGGGCAATGACTTTACACAATCTTATCCCTCCCTCCCACTATCTGAAATTCAGCCTGAGAGACTGCAACGTCCCATTTTGCCAACAGGTGGTGCTGCCCAACAGAAAAGTGCTCTTGTCCAGGGGTTCTCGAGATTGATTCCAGGGATCATTAAAATAATAATAATTGCTGGAGGAGCATGGTGACATAGCTACATAAGGGCATGGGGGACAAATTTATCATCCAATACGACCACTACCAGCACTGCACAAGAACAGCCATTTCAATACCAAAAATCTCGGAATAAAGACGGTCCTTGAAATGGCATATTAAAAACAAAAACAAGACAACTCAGTTATGTGGTTATCGTTTCCCCTCAGGCAAGTGAAACCTTAACCCTAGACCAGAGGTGCCCTGGACAGGCCTTTGAGAACTGTCGTTATTCTCACCAGGGATTCCAGGAGTTGGAGGGTCCTCTGCTCCCTAAATTCAATTTCTGTAAAAATTAACTTGCTTCGAAGTAAGAACACTTTGTTTCCAGTGTGCAGTGAGAAACATGTGCTAGACCTTCCTTGTCTCGCGGCTGCAGTGGAGCAGTGAGCCACTTGCAAGCAGATGCATCTTACTTACACACAGATCTGACCCCATCACCTCTCTGCCTCACCAGCATCACGGGAGCCACCTCCAATGCACCCCTAAAACAACAAAAGGATGAGCTCCAGCCTTGCCAACTTCAGTACTTGGGACGAGCCTACCTTTGCCGCAGATCCCCTCGACCTGCGACCTGCGATGCTTTCCTCTCCCCTCCCCTTCCTGGCGTCTGCCTGTTCTCACCCATCCAGTCAGCACAGTGTCGCCTCCTGGAGAGCCACCTCCTCTGCTGCCAAGGCGCCTGGTACGTAATGACTACAGAGCACTTAGCATCTCGCTGTGATGATGTCACAGTTCCCAAGACTGTGAGCTCCTCCCCTGGAGCACAGACTGTCTGTTCAGCTTCTGTCCTCTCATCAGGGCGTGACACAAAGAAAGTGCCCAATGAATCCTCACCGAATTGATTCCCCACCTTGGCAAACAAACCCAGGTCAGCTTTTTCAACATCCTCCCTGAAGATCTTTCCCGTAAACCCAGGAGATGCTGGCAGAAGCTGGCAGGTTGATTAGAATTGAGAAAAACAGCAGGAAACCTTAGGGTTTAGAGAACTGTATGTCTGACAAAAGAAGTACAATGGGTTTTCTGGTCCCGAGAAACCTCCAGCTGCTTCGGTGTCCACCCCTCCTTGCAAAAATCTTTCTGAAAGGTGTTAGCTCTGTAATGGGTTCTTAAATGCTGGTAGAGTATGTGAACATTGGCCATCATTTACAAAACAAATGATTTTTTTTAGATGGAGTAAAAAATGTCCATGCTCTATAAATAGAATGTGTGTGTAGCAAAACAACAACCTGTTTCCTAAAATATCATGTTAGAGAAATAAGAAAAGTACAACACAATTCCATGCACAGAGTGTGGTCAGAATACAATGTAAGCTGTTGACTGACAGAAACAGGTAGGAATATCAAGAAATACGATTTATGATTACAGTTCAGTGGGTACTTACGCACTAAGCAAAATGTTTTACCTGCACAACCTCAGTTAGTCCTCATGACCCTTCTATAGAACAGGAATTACTCTCCCAGTTTGCAGGCTTGGAAAAGTTAGACAACTTTTCCAAGGTGAAACAGAGCTGAGAATGGAATTCAGGTTTAACAGCAATGCTCAAAGCTCACTTAATATGAATTTTTTCCCTTTTATGATATATTTGACTAAATATTTTAATATTTTTTAAAATTGTAGTTAAAATAATTTAATTCCTGCTTCAGCAAACAGGGTACACAGACCTCCCAGGCCTCAGAGCTTCTGAGCCTTAGGCCCACCACATAGGCCACCCTAGAGTGCCCAGGCCCATCTTGAATGGTCCATGTTTTGTTTTTAATAAACTCAAGCCATCAGCTTACTTTCTTATGATTTACTACCTCTTTTCCTAAAGTTCATATGATAATATGTGAAGCTCAAATGGCTAGTTTCCTTGATCTAGTAATTTCCTAAAAACTAGTAAGAAACCAAATAATAATCTAAGGCCAACAATATCTCTAATGAACATAGATGAAAAAAATTCTCATAAAAAATACTAGCAAACTGAATTCAGTAATGCATTAAAAAGATTATTTATCATGATCAAGTGGGATTCATCCCAGGAACGCAAGGATGGTTCAATATATGCAAATCAATCAACCAACAGAACAAAGAACAAAAATCATGTGATCATTTCAATTGATACTGAAAAAGCATTTGATAAATTCAACATCCCTTCATGATAAAAACTCTCAAAAAACTGGGTACAGAAGGAACTTATCTCAATATGGTAAGAGCGATATATGACAGATCCACAGCTAGTATCATACTGAATGGGGAAAAACTAAAGCTGTTCTTCTAAAATCTGGAATAAGACAAAGATGCCCACTTTCACCACTGTTTTTCAACATAGTACTGGAAGTTCTAGCTACAGCAGTCAGACAAGAGAAAGAAAGGGCATCAAAACTGGAAAGGAAGTCAAATTATCCTTGTTTGCAGACAATATGATCTTCTATCTAGAGAAACCTAAAGACTCCACAAAAAAAATTATTAGAATTGATAAACAAATTCAGTGAAGTTACAGGATACAAAATCAACATACACTGTATACCATGAGTTCCACTCAGCCACAAAAAACAATGGCGATATAGCGCCTCTTGTATTATCCTGGATACAGCTAGAACCCATTCTACTAAGTGAAGTATCCCAAGAATAGAAAAACAAGCACCACACGTACTCACCATCAGATTGGTATTAACTGATCAACACTTAAGTGCACATATAGTAACAACATCCATTAGGTGTCAGGCAGATGGGAGGGGGGATGAGGGGATGGGTAACATACATACCTAATGGGTGTGGTGCGCACTGTCTGAGGGATGGACACGGTTCAAGCTCTGACTCAGGTGGGGCAAGGGCAATATACGTAACCTAAACATTTGTACCCCCATAATATGCTGAAATAAAGGAAAAAATTTGAAAAAAAAAAGAGCAAAATCAACATACAAAAATCCGTAGCATTTCTATATGCCAACAGCAAACAATTTGAAAAAGATACCAAGAAAGTACTTCCATTTACAATAGCTACAAATAAAATACCTAGGAATAAACCTAAGAAGTAAAAGATCTCTATAATGAAAACTATAAAACACTGATGAAAGAAATTGAAGAGGGCCGGACGCGGTGGCTTACACCTTATAATCCTAGCACTCTGGGAGGCCGAGGCGGGAGGATCGCTCAAGGTCAGGAGTTCAAAACCAGCCTGAGCAAGAGCGAGACCCTGTCTCTACTAGAAATAGAAAGAAATTAGCCAGACAACTAAAAATATATAGAAAAAAATTAGCCGGGCATGGTGGCACATGCCTGTAGTCCCAGCTACTTGGGAGGCTGAGGCAGCAGGATCGCTTGAGCCCAGGAGTTTGAGGTTGCTGTGAACTAGGCTGAAGCCACAGCACTCTAGCCTGGGCAACAGAGTGAGACTCTGTCTCAAAAAACAAAAGAAATCGAAGAGGACACAAAAAAACGGAAAGATACTCCATGCTTGTGGATTGGAAGAATATTGTTAAAATGCCCATACTACCCAAAGAGATCTACAGATTCAATACAATCCACATCAAAATACCAATGACATTCTTCACAGAAATAGAAAAAAAAATCCTAAAATTTATATGGAACCACATCAGACCCAGAATAGCCAAAGCCATCCTAGGCGAAAAGAACAAAACTGGAGCAATCACATTACCTGACTTCAAATTATATTACAGAGCTGTAGTAACCAAAACAGCTTGGCACTGGCATAAAAACAGACACATAGATCAATGGAACAGAATAGAGAACCCAGAAGTAAACCCACACATCTATAGTGAGAGTATCTTTAACAAAGGTGCCAAGAACACACAATGGGTTAAGGACAGTTTCTTCAATAAATGGTGCTGGGAAAACTGGATATCCATATGCATAAGAATTAAACTAGACCCTTATCTCTCACATCGTATACAAAAAACAAATAAAAAGGGATTAAATACTTAAATCTAAGACCTGAAACTATGAAACTACTATAAGAAACATTGGGGAAACACTTCAGGACACTGGTCTGGGCGAGCACTTCTTGAGTAATAACCCCCAAAGCACAGGCAACCAAAGCATAATTGGACAAATGAGATCACAGCAAGCTAAAAAGCTTCTGCATAGCAAAGGAAACAATCAGCAAAGGGAAGAAACAACCCACAAAGTGAGAGAGAATATTTGCAAACTACTCATCTGACAAAGGATTAATGACTAGAATACATAAGGAGCTCCAACAACTTGATAGGAAAAAATCAAATAATCTGATTAAAAAATGGGCAAAGGAGCTGAATAGATATTTCTCAAAAGAAGACATACAGATGGCCAACAGTTATATGAAAAAAAATGCTCAACATCATTAGTCACCAGAGAAATGCAAATCAAAACTACACTGAGATGTCATCTCACCCCAGTTAAAATGGCTTTTATCAAAAAGGCAATAACAAATGCTGGTAAGGATGTGGAGAAAGGGGAACCCTCCTACACTGTTGGTGAGAATGTAAATTAGTGTAACCTCAAAAAATAAAAATAGAAGTATCATATGACCCAGCCATCCTGGGTGTATATCCAAAGGAGGCGAATTCAGTATATCGAAAAGATATCTGCACTCCAGTGTTTATTGCAGCACTATTCACAATAGCCAAGATTTGGAATCAGCCTAAGTGCTCATCAATGGATAAATGGATAAAGAAATTGTGGTACATTTACACAATAAAATAGTATATAGCCACAAAAAAGGAATGAAATCCTGCCATTTGCAACAGCATGGATGGACCTGGAGAACATTATGTTAAGTGAAATAAGCCAAGCACAAAAAGACAAACCTCGCATGTTCTCACTCATATGTGAGAGCTAAATATTAAAAACAATTGATCTTATCGAGACAGATCGTAGAATGATGGTGACCAAAGGCTGGAAAGAATAGTGGGAAGGGAGGGATCGTTAATGGGTACAAAAATATAATTAGTTAGGTAGAACAAACAGTATTTGATAGCACAACAAAGTGACTATAATCAACAAGTTAGGGTATACTTTAAAATAACTAAAAGAGTGGAATTGGAATGTTCCTAATCCAAAGAAATGGTAAATGCCTGAGGTGATGGATACCTCAATCACCCTGATTTGATTCATATTGTATGCCTGTATCGAAACAGCTATTATGTACCCATAATAACTAAAAATTAAAAAAAGGAAAAAAATAATCTGAGGTCAAGGCTATTAATAGGCAATTCTTAAAAAGAAATACAAATGGGCTCAACTTATTTTTTAAAAGTTTATTCACATATAAGAGAAATGCAATTAAAACTAGAGAAACACCAGTCAGTCTGAAAAGATCAGAAAGCTCCCTAACACATAGAAGGCTCACACACACTGCTGGTGTGACAATTGGAACTACCTCTTCTACTGAGGGCAATTTAGCAATACCCACCATTATTGCACATACCCTTTGACCCAGGAGTCCCACTGCTGGGGACTCATCCTTCCAACTGACTTGCAAGTGGAAAACAGCCCACATAAACGACGCACTGCAGCAGTGGCTGTAACTGCAAAACACTGGAAACAACCAAAACATCCTTTCATCAAAAGGAGCCTGGTTAAATAGATCATGGTACCTCCATACCCATGCAACCCTAAATAAGAACGGGGAAACTCTCTTCCAGTATTGCTGTGGAATTCTTCAAAATACTGTAAGTCAAAAAAAGAAAACAAAAAACCAAGGACTACACAAGAATGGACAGAACAGGCAGCCTCTGGGGATGGAAGGTGGGCAGCTGGGGCAGGGAACTTCACTCTGTAATGCCTTTTGAACTTTGAACCGTATCAACATATTCAGAAAAACAAAATTAATATGCATATTGAAGCTTTCCTTGCTACTGGCATTCCTGGCTTAGCTCCAGGTAACTGAGTTTCTTACTCTCTCCTGCAGCATATCCTGTCTTACAGAAACCCACGGAGCAAAACGATGGGGGCTGTGAGCGTCAGTGACTAGGTGAGGCGGGGACTCTGGCCCCTCCACGAGCCCTGTAAGGGAAGACTCCTTAGGGTCTCCCAGGCCTGCACTTCCTCTCCAGGCCTACAGGTGGTGCTACAAGGCCTGCTGTCCTGAACATAAACCGGCAGCCTCGGGGGCCTCGGAGCCTCAAGCTTGTGACCCACAGGCAAAGAAACAGGCACGCACAAGTAAGTAACATAAAATAGAAACTAACTTTATTTCTCTGGAAGAAGCAAGTACTGATAGCTGGGGCAGCAACTTTGGCAACAGCGGCTGGTGGAAAAACATGGAACAGCACAAGGGGAAGAGTTGGGGTCAAAGAGGAAGCACTGATGTCCTTCCAGGGCAGCTGCCCCTTGGTCTCCTTCCAGCCCTGGGGCCTTAGGCCCTGGTCCCTGCCAGAGAATGGTCTGGCACCCTTTCCCTGCTTCCCGAGCCACCTCAGGCTATTTCCAGGCACAAGATTCTAAGACCAGCCAAGTCCCATAACATGTCCACTGCGAGGCCACAAGTCACATTCTGTCCAACACCCCAACTGCCTGCCAGGGACTCCCTGAAAAGGGCCCAGTCCTGAGGAGGGCCCACCAGATGCTGGTCCACCCTTGTCTGTGGCCAACACATCCTCCCTTCCCAGGTCAAGCCTGGTTTCGTCTCAGTCTGGTCCCTCTGAGCAGGGCCTGGGGCCACCACCCCAGCCGCAGGCCCAGCCAAGGGCTGGAGCCGGAGGCAGGTCACACGCAGGGCCTGCCTTCACAGGGCTCCTTCCCGCAGCATGGCTGGGCATCAAGAGCTGAACCAAAGTGTGCGGCGACAGCACTGGGTGCCGGAGGGACAGGCAAGGCAGGGCTCCCAGCCTCCTGTTGCCTTGGCCTCGCTGTCCGTGGGAGCAGAAGTGGCAGCAGGTCCTCCAGGCCTGTACGGGGGCATCGCCCCACCCTTGTCAGATGGACAGGCTCACGTGATTCCTTCAGGGCAGGCCCTCTGGCTCTGCAGATGTATCTCAGCGCCTAAGGGATGGGAAACAAACCAAAAAGTCCCTCCATGAAACCGATGATGGAAAATCCAGTGTGAGCTCCAGAGGGCCAGAGGAGTCATTGTCTCTCAGTGCCAGGTGAATCAGGTGGAAAATGGTAGTCCCAGGCAATAATTTTGGAACTTGGCATCCTGGTTTATCTTTTGTCTTTAATAACCATGAGTAAGTTAAGAGAACAGCACTATCGTGTATTAAGAGTATCCAAGGACAACAGGTACTATAAAGCCCAAGTTTAACTGGATGCAAGTTAATAAGAATAATCACAAGATAATATCTAACAGATATCTAACACTTAGGGACTGTGTCTTGTGTGCCAGACATCTGGTGTGTTATATAGCAGATACATCACTCATCAATCTTCCTAATCACTGCTATGAGGTAGGCACTATTATTTATACACTTTACAGATGAGAAACCTGAACACTGTGTGCAACGTCACATTGTTGGTGACAACAAAGGCTGGTTCTAACTTGGGCTGTCTGACAAGTCTTAACCCCCAAATCCCACCAGCACCTCCTGGGATGATGTTAACTCCGCCCATCTGACCATTTTTCACTACTTTTTGACTTGATAAAAGTTTCATATACATATTTAGTATGTTATTTTATATATTTGAGTTTTTTAAAACATATCTAGGCTGGGCACAGTGGTTCACGCCTATAATCCCAACACTTTGGGAGGCTGAGGCAGGAGGATCACTTGAGGCCAGGAGGTTGAGAGCAGCCTGGACAACACAGTGAGACTCTGTCTCAACAACAAAAAAACAAAAAACATATCTATATTTATTTATATCTCTACATATTTTGTTACACTATATACAACTATATGTTTTGTTATAAAACTTCTTACAGGAAGGACATAATGAATATTTTGTTGTTGTTGGACATTCCTTTAAAAGGCATTACAATTTTAAATGTTACTTTCAACAGAAATATGAAAAAAAGAGAAATATTTGTTTAAATCAGGAGGTCCTGAAATACTGCTCTCTGGAGCCACTCAGAGTTGCTGTGGGTGTGAGGGAAGCAAGGCACCTTCAACCAGAGAGGCTCCAATTTCCTTTTTTAATCCTTAGCTCATTTGAAAATGAAGTGGCTAAAAAATCTAAATGAATGCATTTAAGAGAAATTGTTTTCAACTCAAACTGCCTGCTTCTTGGGACCTGTTATCTCCTACCCACCATCCCCCCACCCCTCGCCCTGGCTGGAGAGCGCTGTGAGGTGCTGGGCTTTTTCCTAGTGTGGTCTGCTCCAGGGACACCCCTCCTGGGATGGGGGCGAGAGAGTGGGGCTCACTTACTTGTGGTGGGCAGGGCCACAGGAGCCCAGAAGGTGGCAGCCGGCTTGCTCCAGGTTCCAGTCGAACATCTCCAGCACTTTGTGGCACTCCACCCTCGGCCGCAGTCCCAGCCCAAAGAGCTGCTCCACCTGAGGGCAGAGGGTGGTGCCATGAACACACTGGGCCAAGGGGCACCACACCAGGGCAGGGGCAACAGAGAGGAAGGGCAGGTGTGGGGGGTTGGGAGCACCAGAGCAGGCAGGAGGTGGTGACGGTACCTTCAGATACTGGGCAGCCCTCTGCACGCTCCAGCCATGGCTCTGCAAGGCCGCCTGGCACTCCTCCGTGGTCACCCCATGCACCATGGCCTGCAGCTGGGCACACCCACCCAACTGTCAGCACCATTTGGGCTGCTGCTCTGGGTGCCCCCCACCCCGAGGCCAGGCCTGGGGCTCACCGTCTGGATCTTGTCTGCAGGCCGCCCAGACTCCAGCCCATCCCCAGGGCAGGCCCTCTGTGGCAGCCGAGCAGTGGCCCTCAGGGCCGGTGGCCGGGCCCCTGGGTTGTTGTTGTTGCTGGAGACATTGGCCTTGGGGTCTGAGGCGGCCTGGGGCATTGGTCGGACGGTGGCAGTGGGGGCGGCAGGGGCTGGGGTGCAGGGTGGGGGCAGCAGCAGGGATGCAGACAGAGGGGCCGACTCCACAGGGCTTTGGGCCTCCTGCAGGAAGCGCTGGTAGCGCTCCAGGTAGGGCGGGCGCTCAGGCAGCAGGTAGTAGTGGGTGTTGCTGACCTTCTTGCCATCACGGACAATGGGCAGGATGCAGGGCCCAGCCCGTGGGCCGGGGGCCTGGATCACCTGGGGTGTGGCATACTTGGGGTCTGAGGCGAAGCTCTGGGTGGTGGGCATGGTCTTCCCAGGTGAGCTTGAGAGCCGGGATGGCAGCGGGGAGCTGCCAGGTTGTACCAGGGGGCTGGGGGTCCTTGAGCCTTGAGGGGACAGGGGCTCCCGCGGAGGCAACCGGGGAGGGGAGGCAGGTCCAGGCCACCGACCCATCTCCTCCTCGCCTGAGGTGGCTGGAGACAGCTCAGCACGTGGGCGTGTGGGCCGAGGGGGGATAGGTACCCTAGGGGGCACCTGAGGCTTGTCATCGCCCACCGGGCTGGGTGAGGGGGCCAGTGGGCCGGCGGGGGCTTGCAGCTGTCGCATGCACTCCTGCTGCAGGGCCTGGAAGACCTCTGTGGTCTGGGCGGAGCTGGGTGGCTTGCTCCCCCCCTGGGCGGGGAGGAACAGGTTGTCCTCCAGGGGAGGGGGCAGCCGCGCCTGCTCAGGCACAAAGGCGTAATTGGTCTCACCATGGCGGAGCCCAGCGGAGCCCCCTGCGCCCACCAGGGTGCTGTTGATGGAGCAGACCTCAAAGTCATCCTCATCTTGGGCCACGTCGTCGTAGGCAGGGGGTGGGGGCAGCGGGCGTGCATCCCAATCCACCACAGGTGTGGGATGCAAAGGCCGGGGCAGTGCCCGCGTGGGGCTCTGGGGTGGGGTCTTGTCCAGCAAGGAGCAGGCGTCCATGGCCAGCTGTGCCAGGGAGGGCGCACAGGGCCGTGGAGCCGGGACCAAGGGCTCCTCACCGAAGTCGATGAGTGTGACCTCAGCCCCGCTGCTGCGGCCTGCCTTGGTGCCCAGCACTCGGACTGAGGGCTTCACTAGCCACAGCCCTCGGGGCAGGCCTGGCTTCCGCAGGCCCAGCCTCTTGAAATCACTGGACAGGGGGTCTTGGTCCTCGCTCACAGGGTCATAGGTTGGCTCTGTGTTGGAAAGGGAAACCCCAACAGGAAGGCAGAGTCAGTCAGGGACACAAAGGTGGTGGGATGTAGGAAAGGAGGCCAGTATTCCCAGCAACTCTCCACGGCCAATTCTGCTAGAGGTGAGCCCTTGCCTGCCAGCATTCTCAGTGCATGCCCCACTTCATTCGAACAGGCAGGCAGAACCCGCTCCACACACCGTCAGCCCTCTGTGTGGGCTGGTGAGCCCCCTGCCTCCACCTAAAATAGAGTAATCAACACCCCACTCCTGCCTGTCTCCACCGACACAAGACCCCAAATACCCCTGTGCTCCTGGGCCCTGGTTAGTAAGCCTTCACCACCCCCCACATCACGGCACACCATCGGTGTAGGCATGGGGTGGACTCCTGCCATCAAGGGCCACAGGAGCCATCCTTGGAGGGGACAGAGCTCCTGACCAACCACCACGAAAGCCCAGACACAGCCTCTGCAGGTCTGAAAGGAGGTGAGGCAGGGCCGAGCGGCGGCAGAGAGAGGTCGAGACAGGATACCAGGACTACACCTGCTCCAGGCGCTCAGGCATTTGGGGTGCAGTGGAGGGAGACAGGCGTAATAGGCCAAGTCAGCAGCAAAAGCTCACAGCACACACCCTCATCCCTTCCCACCCGGCCGCCGCAGGGGCTCTGTACCTTCCAGGAGAGGAGGAGTGAGAGGAGAGAGGGGGCGGGGGCGGGGGCCAAGGCACCGAGAGCAGCCCCACTTACTCTGAGTGAAGATGGCAGGCTGAGGTGGGCGAGGTGGAGGCTCCCCTGCAAGAAAGGCCATGCGGAGAAGACAGGGACAGAGCAGGGCAAAGAACAGGGGAGGGGACAGAGCCAGACGAGAGGGCAGAGTTTGGAGAGAGAGGGAGGAGAGAAGTGAATAGAGGCAAGCGAATGTACACACCCAGCAGCACATGGGAGGCCATGGGGCGGCAGGAAGGGGAACTGTGTGCTGGAATGGCAGGCGCAGGATCCGGGAGATGCATGAGGCTCCTGGCCGGGAGGGAGCTTGTGGGGTGGTTTTGGCTCAGGAGAGAACAGGATCAGGGGAAGTGAGGAAAGCCAGGATCTGAGCACGGCCAGTGGGGAAGGAGGGAGGAGGGAAGCTGAGGCGGGCGGGGCTGACGCAAGGCCAGCCTGAGGATGCCCACCTCGGCGGATACAGCTGCCTCTCGTCTTCCACCCCACGCCTGGCCGGAGCCAGGGACACAGCTGTTCTGCCTGCTGCCCTGACCCAACTGTCCCCAGAACAGCAGGCTTGGGGTGGCCTGAGCACACAGTGCCCCTTCCTGGGGAGCCGATGGACTAGGCATGGCAAGGGGTGGGAAGGCTCTTACTTTTTACCCTTCCCAGATGCTGAGTGGGTTGGGAGGTGCTCAGTTCCACACTTAGCAGGTCAGGAGGGTCCATGGGGTTTCCCAGATACAGTCTGTGGGGAGAGAGCCAGGTCAGACAGCAGGGAAAGGGGGAAGGGGGGAGTGAGAAAACCTCTGGCAGAAACGTTGGGGTCAGGCAGAAAATAAAATCCTGAGTGTGTCCAGGGGGCCATCTCATCAAAGCCCCCTCATCCTGGAGCAGCTGAGTGGGAAAGTCAGGCGTGGAGGACAGAGCTCCTGACTCCCAGTCTGTAGACTCTGGTATCTCTTCCACAGATCCAGGCTGTAACCGGGAGGATGTCCTGGAGACAAGGCTGAACAGTCTAGGACTTCAGGGACTCCCTCAACACTCCACGACCCCACGGCACCCGAACTCATGCCTGGCAGCCACCTGCGGGCACGCTCTCCTGTGCTGCAGGTCCCATTGGGAGGGCCTGGGAACAGAGGCATCAGGGCTACTGTGCCGCAGTCGGGGGGCAGGAGGCAGCCTTCCGCCACACTGCCGGGAGGAGGAGGAGAGGACAGCCCACCTGCCCTGCTCCGACTCACCAACCCCTGCGCCAACCGTCAGCAGCTGAGACTTAGTCACTGGGGCTGATTAAAGTCTGGAGGAATGGGGCTGGGCTGGCCACGGTATGCCAGGAGTGGGGCAGAGGGCACTGGCCCCTGCAGGAGGTGTCTGCATTCTCTCTCGGGCCCTTGCTTGGTTCTTGTGAGGCAAGAGACGCAGGCTGACCTCACCCAGCTTGGGGTTCTGGCGTGTGAGGCGTGGAGGGTGAAGGCCCTGTTTACCATGCCTCCCAGGGCGCCACGTGTATCAGAAGCCAGCAGGAGAAAGGACTGCAGAGATGGAGGGCCTGGAAGCCCCTGCAGCCAGCAGAGGGCTGGAGGCCTGGTGTGAGTTGCTGCCAGGGGGGTCCCTGGGGTGGGGCACCCAGGAAGTGACTGATTCTTCTCTGTTGTCCCTACGTGCCCCCAATGGCCTCATTCTTTTACTTAAAGGATACTGCAGGCCCCTCCCACGTACAGAGTGAGCTCCACAGGGTGATGTGCGTGCGGGTGGGGGTGGCTGAGCCGCTGCCTAACACCGCCTCTGAAGTTCCTGCAGGCTTCGTGTGCCGCTTCCCTGGTCTGGGAAGCAAGCTCACTGCCCCCTGGCCTGTGCTTATCCTAGGGCCTGACCTGGCAGGAGAAGAAAAACTGCTACTCAAATGCACAAGAGAAGCTTTGCTACTCAACTGCCTCCAGAGGGCTATTCCCAACCGTTTTCCTAAGACCAGTGAGCCAGGAGGAGTCATGGCTGTGCGGGTCCATTCTTGGAAGCGCCTCACCCCAGTTCTGCCTACAGTGAAAAGCTGCTGGACACCAAGCGACCCTCTGCCTCACGGCTGGGGCAGGGGATGTGCAGGGGAAAGCAGGATATGCAGGCGCAGATGCCACCTTGCCCCGACTCCATCCCCAGCACTGACAACCAGCACCCAACCTGGGGCTCTCTCCTTTGGCACCTATACCTGCACCTCACTTGGCCTCTACGTGCAGCGCTAGCGTGTGGGCCTCGGGAAGGAAAGGAAGCTAAGAGAAGAAAAGAAGAGAAACGAGCACTGCGTGTGGGGCTGGAGGACCACGTCAGGCTGGGAACCTGCAGGGGACACTGAGGGCGAGAGACACCGCAGAAAGTGGCTCTGCTTACTCAGGTCCCGCAGGCCCCTGCTCCAGAGCAAGAGCAGGAACCCACGTGCAGTGCCAGGCTCACGAGCACACGGACGCCACATCCAGTGCTAAGCCAGGAGAGCACTGCGGGAGGTAGACAACCATAGTGCAAAGAGCAGAAAATAGGGCAGCACACAGAGGAGGGAAGCGAAAGCTGCCCCCGTATGGGGTAGCTGCTACACAGGAGGGAGCATCGCGGGAGGAAGCACAGCCCCGCTGCCGTGGGAAAGGGCCTCATCTGTGCCTCTGCAGTCGCAGAGTGTCAGGAGAGGAAGGGGGCTGACCGCGGGGAGAGCTGTGTGTGCACAGCTGGAAGGGCAGTGTCCGTGTCAGCTCGAGACACGTGTGAGCTCCAAGGTGTGGCACAGTGACACCTTCCACAGGCGACTGCGAGAGCCATGCTTCCTGGGCCCCTGCCCGGGCCGTGGGGCAGAGGACCGCTCAGTGTCTGACAGCTTCTCACTGTAGGCAGAACTGGGGTCAGGAGCTTCCGAGGATGGACCACACTGCCATTTGGCGGAAGCCCTCCTGGCACACTGGCCTTAGGAAAATGGGCTTGGGAATAGCCCATGGAAGAAGTCAAGTAGGAAAGCTTCTTTCGTGACCCCTGCATCTGAGCAGCACTCTCTAATGCAGGGAATGTTCACAACCCTCACCTCATTGGTGGACCTACAGCCACCTCTGCTGGGTGCACCTATTTCATGGAAGACAAAGTAAACCTCAGAGGTAAGAGACTTGCCAAAGCCCTCCAAATAGAAAAGAAAGCACCCCAATCAGGAATGCTGACTCCCAGACTTGGGCTTTCTAGGCTCCGCAGCTTGCTGAGAGCAAGCAGGGGATCAGGAGGCAAGACTGGCAGGTCGGGGCTGGGGAGACCCAGAGACAGGGTGAAGGACAGCAAGAACTCACGTGGGGCGTGGTGAGGGGCTGCAGGCCCTGGAGCCTTGGCAGGGCTCGGTGGGCCTGCCTAGGAACTCACTCGTCAATCCTGTCCGGGAAGCCCCAGCAGTGGCGGGGGTCACTGTCGCCATGCCCCGTGTGAATGAAGCTATTCTGCAGTGGCTGGCTGATGTCCTGGGCTGACAGGCCAGCCACGGAGGTCACCACGTTGCGAGGGAAGGGCCCCACACACAGCGTCCGCGTGTTCTGTCCACGCCACCAGTAGTTCTCGGCCCTGCCCGACAGAGATGACACAGTGAGCACCAGGCGTGGTGGCGCGGCCCCAGGCAGTGGAACCCTTCTCATACCCTAGCCACCTTGGCACGCCTCAGGGCCAGGTGGCCTGCCATCAGCCCGCCTCCCCCGCAGCCCCATGCAGGCCTGGCTGTTTGCACACAGCCTTACCCTAAGCTCTCTAGGTGGGTCACGCAGCTTTTCCTACAGTTTACAAACAAGGAAACAGGTTCCAACAAGCACCATAACTTGCCAGATTACCAGAAAGATCACAGCAGACCCAGGACTCAAACTCACTTGCTACGTCTGCAAGGCCAGCGCCCCTCTCCTAAGACCACTTTGCCTGCCTCCCTCCCCCTGCAAGGCCTGGGCCCCAGTCCTCTTCGGGCCACTTGATTTCACTCATCAGCCAGGTTCTAAGAGATGCAGGGGCCCAAGAGAGTACCAGGAGCCTCAGCACTGGGATGTGGGCCAAGCCCTCCAACTGCACCCTACCTCCTGCACGCAGACCTTCAAGTGTCTGGTAGCGCTCAGGGCAACCCAAGCCTCCTCTTCACCACTCTGAATCTCCAGTGCCTTCCACTACCTTCTGGCAGGCCTGGGGAGCCTTACCCTCACCACCCTATCCATCTCCTCACTATCTTGCCTTAAGATAAGGGGTCCGGGAGGGAACTCACTACTCCCTTAGTGACCAGACCACAGGACTGTCAGTCCCTTGCTCCGACCTCAGACACTAAACCTCCACTGACAAAGCCCAAGCCAAGGCCTGGGATGGGGACGAGAAAGAACAGAGTTCTCCCCTGGACACTTATGACGTCTAAAAGCTGTGTGGCTCCTGCATCTGCTGCTGGAATTGTTCACACCTCACGATGCGGGCAGAACGTGGACTCGGCAGAGGTGGTGACAGCCCACGCTGCTGTGGCGGGCACACGTGGGGCCGAGCTGCATGCCCTCCCTGTCACCCCCACACCTTCACCTGCCCCACACCCAGGAACATCAAGAAGGCCCCCTCAAAACGCAGCCAGACAGGAGGGGTTGGAGGAGAGAGGATGGAGGCGGCAGGGATGCCTGAGCACCTGGACCCAGTGCTTGTGAGGTGACAAGGCCCGGCTGGGGCAGGGAGACCTCCACAACAGCCTGTCCCAGAGACCACAGGTCAAACCCCACAAGCACAGCAGTCCCCAGGGAGGTGAGAAGTGGGGCTGAGCTCCTATAGCTCAGCCCCACCGCCACACACAACAACCCTGTGATTAACACCCCACCCTCAGCCGGGGAAGGAAGAAGAAAGCACAACACCCCAAGAAGGGACAAGACCCATCCAAAAATAGCAGGGCCATTCAAAGGAGGAGAGAAATGGCTTCACACCAGCCTCCTATGACAGCTGGCTAGGGGAGGGGTATCTAGCACCAGGAACCCTGGCTACTGCTTGTCCCCAACGCCCACTGGCGTCCTGCTGGCTCTTACCACCCCAGCTAGATGCCAGACTCTGCTCTCTACCCCTCTCCAGAGGAGCTTATTAACTCAGGTGAGAACTGCAGCCGGGGTACAGATGGCCTTCAGAGTAGAGCAGACTCGTGCCCAAGGCCAGGTCTGGCAGGAGGCTGCTCCCTCCACCCCTCTCCCTCAGCCAGGACAGCCCAGCTCCTCACACAGAAGCCTGCCTCGGACTCAAGTCTGAGAGTGAAAAGAGACACCAAGCCCACCTCCCCTTATGACAGGCACGGCTGCCGGGAGCCCAAATGTCACTTTTCAAAAACATGCTGGCCACTGGGGGGCAGGAGCCAGGGTGCAGTGTGTGAGGAGGAGGGCCCCTTGGGACTGCACCCAAGCACACTGGGAAGCAGCCTTCTCCCCTGACAAGGCTCAAATAGAACTTTCAAGATGGCAAGTGCTGCATCTCACAGCCCACATATCCCCCCGTTTGAGGTTAGGGGATGAGGTGCTAGCATCCCAGAGAGGATGGAGACGCCCTTCCCGCCTAGCCTGCTCTGGCCACACCCTTTCTTCCCACCACGAACTGGCCAGAGTGTCCACAGCAATGGGAGGGCCAGGCCTGCCGTCCACAGTGACTGAAGCACAGACAGATGGGGAGTCCTGAGGGGGTAGGTAAAGGGGCCAGTACCTCCAGCATGAACTTCCTACTTCCTGCGGCCCCAGCAGCCTCCATCAGCATCCCTGGGGCAGGCAAGATAGAAAACCAAGGCCTAAGCTAAGAACTGCCTAAGGCTGCCCCAGCTCTGGAAATCTTAGCACCTGTTCCAGTCCTGACTTAAGGTAGTCCAGAAAGGCTAAACAAACATCAGCTAAACATTCTGCTCAAAACACCTGCCCCCACCTTCTCTCTGGGTGTTTCAGGCACCCCCTAGCCTCAAGGGATAACTCAGATCTTTGTCACCTCCATGACCTACCACAGGAAGCAGCAGCTCTGGAGCCACACCAGGCCCTGCACAAGGATTTCAAAACCTCCGTTCTTTACCAGTTCTGAACACAAAACAAAAGTGCTGTCAGCGGCCCCACCCTTCCAATAAGATCCTCCCCGGGAAAGACCAGTCATCACGTGTCCCTCTGAATCTAGACAGAGCCTCCTAAGCTGAGCTCACAATGTCTAGGTGTCTTCCCTCTGCCCACCGCTTGGTACCTGAGAAACACTAAGACTACAGAATCAGAGCTGGCGCAAGCGGCTTCCCGACTCTGGGATCCAAGGCTAAAAGAAAAGCACGGATAAGGAGGGAGCTGAGAGCCAGGCAGGAACAGACAGAGCCCACATGCACAAACTCAGGCCCAAGACACACAACAGAGCCCATCCACCCAGAGACATGGAAACAGAGTCCGCCAAACAAACACAGATATGCGGGACTGAAAAAACAAGGGGGCAGGGTTAAAGCTCTGCCTCCACCAACACCCAGGCCCACTCCCAAAGCCTCACCGGCTGTCGTGGCCTCATGCCCCTCACCTCCCACCTCCTGAGCAGCTCCAGGGACCCAGCAGGGCAGGTGCTGTGGTCCAAGTCAGGGCTGGTGGCCCAGGAGGAGCCCAGCCAGCCCAAGCAGTGGCAGCGGCAGACCCAGCAGCTGGGGCCAACTGGAGCCTGTGGCGAAAGGGCAGAGCGAGTGCACCCACGACCCTCCCAGGAGGAGCTGCTTCCCCGGCCAGCCCCTCCCGTCGCCCGCCTTGCTCCGGCAGTGACCTCGGGCGCCAGCTCCAGAGAGACACACGCCCCATAAACACAGGAGGCTCCTGAGTCACCCCTAGGGAACACTGGCTGGCACACGAGCTCCCACTGAAAGTAGAAGTGGGTGGTGAAGACCGTGGGTTGCAGTAGGAGCACAAGAGGGGGTCAGGTCCAAGCTCTCTGGCTCCCAGAGGTGGAAACGGTTGTAGGCCCAGACTTCCCGCTTATGGCCCTGCCAGGTACCTCCAGGGGAGCCCCCACCCTTAATCTTCCTATTTCCAGAATGCTCCCTAGAGGGCCGTGCCCACAATCCCTTCCCTGGCCTCTCGACTCCAACCCATAGATAGTTCCTTCCTGTCCCCCCCAGTCTCTCTCCTTCTAGAAGCCTGCTTTCTTCCACCACCACTCACTCCCCAGCCATAGCTGACCCCTGCAACCTGTTGGTATGTCATTCTTGTTCCCAGATCCTGTGCTCAAAGGTGAGGGAGCTCTGGCCTGGGGGAGGTGCTGGGCCACAGCGGTGCAGGTCTTGTTCCTACACAGCCAGCCCAGGTCCCAGCCCTGCTCTATCACCTGACTCGGACCCAGAGGCTCTCCCACCTCGCCCACTCCCCATGAGGCACAAGATTTAACAGAAGGCTGCAAGCCCCAAACCCTGAAGTCCAGGTAGAAAAGTCTCCATGGGAAGCAGCCCCCATCCTTGCCTGGTTCTGAGTCAGAGGAACGGGGAGCACAGGGAATTTCCTCAGCTTCACTCTTCTTCCTGGTCCTTGACACTCATCCCCTGCCCCAAAGGCACCTGAAGCCTGCCCTGCCCCAACCAGTTCCTCAGACATTCTGGGATCAGATAACAGCAGGCAGGGCCAGCGGTGGGTGGGGCCTCCAAGGGCAGCAGCTAGCACTCTGGCTGCAGGTAGGAGACAGCGACTCAGGAGAGGCTGGGGTGGGGGCAGGAGCAGAGAGGACCCTGTGAGGGAAGACTGGGAGAGGACGGAGGAAGGTCCGAAACTAGGGGAGGCCCGGGGGAGGGGGAGGCTGCTTGGGTACCAAATGGCACCTGGTAGACAGTCAAGAGTCCTTATGCTGAGAGGAGGCAGGCAGAGAAGGGGGGACCTAAAGGAGGAATGTTTGGGAGTTCCAGAACTCTAGGCCGGCAGCCTGGCCCCATCCACATAGCGGGGGCTAGAGCCCAGTGGAAAAGGGTGACACAGGGGGAGCTAGGCAGGAAAAAGCCCATCTGAGCAGCAGCATCTGAGTCCTCAACCCCACACACTCAGGAGTCTGATCCAGGCCTGTCCTCCCTCACACTGCAAGGCTCAGGCCCAACCACCAGCCTGTGTGTGGCCACGGGAATCTGGAAGCAGAAGAGATCTCTGTCCACATGTCCCTTCAACCTATGCCCTTCAAGATATCCCAGGGCAGGGCACAGCCCCTGCACTCCCTACCTTCCCTCAATGACGGTGATGACATCATTCATCTGGATGTGCAGCTTGTCTGGCTCCTCAAAGTCCTGAAGGGCCCGCATGTCAGTGGGCTGGGCCTGGGGGCAGAGACAGTTCATCACCCACCCAGGACTGACCCTTGGCAGCCCTTGCTTGGACACCCCTGCTCCAGTGGGCAGACCTGACTCTCACCTCCAGCAGAAAGTCTCGAAGAGCCACAAATGTGGGTCTGTCCTCTGGCTTATGAGCCCAGCACTGGACCATGACATTGTAGATATCCTGAGGGCAGTCCTCGGGCCGGGGCAGCCGCTCTCCCTCCTTGTCAATCTTATGCAGGATCTGAAGTGGGGTGATGGGGTGGCACAGAGTTTGAGGACCAGCAGAGCACTCGGCTCTTCACTCCTCACCTTCCCTCCAGCCCACCCTACAGCTGCAGCTGCTGGCTGCAGTGCCATTCCTCCAAAGGAGGGATCTGCCTACCCGGGGAGGGGCCCTCTCCCAGAGACTCTGATCCTTCTTCCCAGGTCTGGGGCCTCAGAATGGGTGGACGTGGCAAGGCAAAGGGAACAAGGGCAGCCCCTTCTCTTTGCTCAGTTCTCCCTGAGAGGTCATGCAGACATGGGGGTGGGGAAGGGGGTCCATCAGATGAGAGCCAGATCAAACAAGGTTTGGTTGGGAGCCAGGGACCAAATTAACAGCACCCCCACCAACACTCTACAGGAAGCCCATCTCCCAGGCCCCTCACCTGACTGCCATTGAGGCCAATCCAGGGCTCCTGGCCATAGGTGAACATCTCCCACAATGTTACTCCAAACATCCAGGTGTCGCTGGCATGGGAGAAGGTACGTGTCTTCAAGCTCTCAGGGGCACACCTGGCAGAGGCAGGGGTCAAAGAGAAGTCCCCTTGAGCACCCCCACATGTATCAGCCCCGATAGACATAAAATACTCATTCAGCAAGCATCTGTGGTTGCCATGTGAGCCAGGTTCAACAGGTACCGGGGACACAACATGAAGTGGACAGGGAGGGGCAGGACTTCTTGACTACACGGTACACTGACTTGGAGAAAATCCCCTACACTCAAGTCTCTTATTCACACACACCCTGGGGTAGGAAAAGGAGGTGACGTTCCCCAGTCAGGGAAGCATGAACAGGAAGGAGGAGGTCAGAAGGCTCCAGGATGCCGCGGGGATGAGAGTGCAGGCTGTTTGCTAACTGGTGGGAGGATGACAAATTTCCAGATTTGGGGCAGGATCCTTGGATTTGGGTCCTTTCAGCCAGGAAGTGTGGGTGGGAAATTCGGATAGGGCCTGGTGAAGAACCAAAATGGGTGCAGTCACACTGGCTTCACCCCAATACACCCACACTTCTCCCTGCACCTCCCTCCTGGGTGAGGGAGAAGCACCACAGCAGTGGGGCTAGAAAAGGGGCGTTCCAGCGTGGACTGGGGTGCAGAGAGAGGAGGATGATGTCCTGGAAGTGGAACCAAAGGATCTCTTGTGGGACCCAAGAGCTGGCACTGCCACTCAAAGGGGGCAGGACCCAGAGAAAGTCACTCAAGATCTCTAAGCCTCATTTTGCTCATCTGCATAAGGAGAACAATAACCTGCCCGCTCCAAAGGGTTGTTTAAAGGAGCTATATACAAAAAGGTGACCTTATAATTTACCACCCAAACCAGGGTACTTGAATACAAAAGGGGGTGCTATAAATTACTCCAGCACAACAGGCATAATCTAGGATCTACGGTCACCCTGGGTATAACATCAGTTACTAATTAGGGTAGCACACATGCTGGGTTAGAAGGGGTGCCCAAAGCCACAGCTCTGACAAGCATAACTGGACCAACCCCTCCTACCCCAAAGCAGGGAGAGTGCACTCCTTTGGGTACCTCTGGTACCAGAGGACCACAATGGTCTCAGCACAGGATATGCCCACACAGGAGCCAGCACAGGGCTAGGTACCACCCCAGTACACAGGCAGTCTATGAGGCAAAGTGTGGTCTGGCCCTGCCTACCATCAGCTCCACCTAGAACATGCCTAACCACTAGTCTTTGCCTGGCTAACTCTCCTGATATTTCGGGAGCTTAACATGGAGTCCTCTAGGTAGCCTTTTAATAGCCCACTGAGTAACACACTATTGTACGAGTCCCCACAGCATTTAGCCCTGTGCCTTCCAGTACCCTGACCCTGACACGTGGGCCCTTGAGAAGTCCTGGATGGATGGGTGAACGGATGGGTACACAAGAAGGGTACTTTAGGCCCAAAACAGGTAAGGGCAGGCCCAGGCAGAACCAAGGGCTGTGGGTTACAGAAGGGCCCAGAAGCTTTGAGGCCTGGGTCTTCAGGGACCAGGGTGGGGTCCAGGCCCCGTGAGCCGGCAGCACCTGCCCCTCACCAGGCAAAGGGCACCTTGCGATGTTCCTGCATGACGTAATGGTCATCATTCTGGGGCAGTGCTCGCATCAGCCCAAAGTCCCCGATCTTGACCAGGTCTCGGGTAGCCAACAGGAGATTGCGGGCAGCCAGGTCACGATGAATAAAGCGCTTGGACTCCAGGTAGCCCATGCCCTCAGCCACCTGCACGGCGTAGCGGCTCAGAGTCCCCAAGAGGAAGTGGCCCTGGTGCTTACGTAGCCGGTCCAACAACGATCCCAGCGGTGCCAGCTCTGTCACCTGAGGCCACGGAAGAGGCAGGAGGAACAGGCCTGGATGAGCCCCGCCTTCTCAGTACCCCATGCTAGGCTGCCAGTCCCTCTCCTGAAGGCCTCCCAGAGCCATGCTCAATGCACCTTCCTGGCCTGTCATCGGAGGACCTGTAGGAGTCCTACAAATTCCCAGGCCTCTCCTTCCAGGAAATGTGGGAAACTAAGGCCCAAACAGAAGCAACCCAAAGAGGCAAAGCCTTGCACTTCCAAAAATTAGACTCAAGAACTAGGCCCTCCCATGGGTACAACTCTGCCAGTGAGCACCAGCCAAGCCCAGGGATGGACGTGGGCTCCAGCAGACAGTCGCACCATGCAGGCCCGTGAGCCCCTTCACCACATGGGACGGGGAGGACACCTGGGGGCCCAGAGCCCCTGCCTGCCCACAGCACTCACCATCTTCATAGGTGGTGTGAGCACCACACCGTAGAGGCGAATGAGGTTTCGGTGGTCAAGTGAGTGCATGGCGTTGACCTCCCGGATGAAGTCATCCATGGCCTCTGGCTGGCTCAGCACATCAGGCTTCAGGCACTTCACAGCCACACTCACCTGCCCAGAGTGGGATTTGCAAGGAGTCAGGACTTGCTCAGCTCCCAACCCTCAGAGCAGAGAGAACCTGCTCCACCTCCAATTCAGCTCAAAGATCCCTGCCTCATATCTGCTCATCTGGGTGGGCGAGTATGTTGCCAGTGCCCAGACTGACACATTCTGCATGTGGCTTGACTGAGGAAGGGCAGCTGGCTGGTCCCCAGGGGCTATCAGCTGAGGCACCCCTTCCTGCGGGAATTTCCAGGTTAAATAGCAATCATAAAGTAGGAGAGATGGACCGGTATGATGACAGAATGTTAATTAAAACGCTATAATAAAATGAACCCTTAAAACTGTTTTAGGTGTAAAAAGAAAATGCTTTAAATATAATGCCAAAAAACTAATCTACGGTTTGAGAAGTCAGACTAGTGGCTTCCCTTGGAAGAAGGGGCTACAGAGTAGAAGAGGCATGAATAGCCTTCTGGGTGCTGGACATGCTCCATACACCGTCTGGGCAGTGGTCCAATTGTGGGTCTGTGAAAATGTAAAAAGTCACTTGAAACTTGTATGCTTTAGTGCATACATGTTATCCCTCTGGAAAAATTTTAAAATGCCAAAAAGAAAGGACAAATTTTAAAAAGTTGCATCTAAAATTTGTATCTTAACTAAATCCAGTAAAATACCTGAGGGGGTAAAAAGGCAGGAATGCTACCTCTGCTTCCTCTGAGTAGTGAAATTATGGGCAATTTTTTTTCTTGTTTTTCAAATAATTTCCAAACTTTTATGATAGGCAAGTTATTTTTATAACTGAAACAAACAAATGTGCTTAGTTAAACCTGAGCATGGACTCCAGGGTGAGCCACTTTGTGACCTGTCCCCATTTGCATCCCAGCAGAGAGGGGAGAAGAGCCCTTACCAGTCTAGGGGGCCCATCCCTCTGCCATACCCACTGGGCACAGAGAGCTCACCGTCTTCCCCGAGGGTGCATCCCACTCGCCCCTGCGCACCACGCCAAAGGAGCCATCTCCCAGCTTTTCCAAGAGGTGCAGGTCCTTCTCCCCGATGAGGCAGGTGAGGCTCTGCAGGGGCCCTTCCCCTGTTGGGCCCCCCGGGGTGGGTGAAGTCTTCCGGAAGGTGTTCTGACAGTGATGAGGGGGGAACTCAGCTTCCAGCCGCTTTCCACTGAACACCTGTTTGAAGGCAGCCGGGGGCCAGATGGAACCCAAGACTGCAGAGCCAGTCACTCAGTCCCACTGGGTCCATCTGGGTCCTCAGCTCAGCCTCCAGATAGGTCCTGGCTTTGCCAAACTGTAGGGAGCAGCCTGGCTGGAGGCCCGCACTCCCTCTGGAGCACACCCCCAAACAGGCAGGCATGCAGCCCCACACCCAGCTGTGGGGAAAAAGACAGTCCAAAGCCCTCAGGCACCACCCACCCTAGCTCTGAATCTCCTCCCAGTCCTCCTGCCCAGCCCCCTCCCTGCACCCCCTGTCCAGCACAGACTCCAGCCCCTATACCAAGGAGATGAGGCAGGAGCCTGAGGGGCCCTCCACAAACACCTCCCTGTCCATTTTTAGCCCTGGCCCCTTCTCTGGGTTGACCATTTGGCACTGTCTGTCTCCACCCTCCCCAGGGAGTCGGCTGCCCTTCATCCTGCCCAGGGGAGAGGATAATTTTAGTCTGGGTTAGAGAGAGGGAGAGAGGGAAGGGGGGGGAGAGAGGGAGTGGGGGAGAGAGAGTGAGAGAGTGAGAGGGAGAGAGAGAGAGAGAGAGAGAGAGTGAGTGTGTGTGTGTGTGTGTGTGTGTCAGATGAAGCTAGTCCTTGCTGGGGAAGCGACCGGGAAGACAGCTGGGTTTCTGAAGGGGCTCCTAGAGCTGAGGGCTGAGAAAGAAGGAAGACTGGAGGGGACTCTGAGGCCTGGGCTCGAGAGGAAGGTGATAAAAGGACAAGGGACAGGAGGAAGGAGGCTGTGAGGGTCAAAGCTGGCCACCTCCACTGGGGCATTCAAAGCTTTGGCTTGAGGCTGCACACTCCCAGTTCAGGTCTCCCACCCCCAAAGCTGGTGGAGCCTTATGGGCTAGGGGCATCTCAAATCTGAGGGCCTCTTCTGGCTTCTGCTCTGTCCTTCTTTCCTCCCTGTAAGCGGAATTCCTTACTTGTGGAAGCAACATTCAGGTTACAAGGCCCTTCACAGCCATTATCTTGGGGCCCCTCCCCACAGACCTGCAGGTGAGCTAGGCAATGGGGCCACAGTGGCTCACTGAAGAAACTAAAGTCTGGGGAGGATCATGGATTGCCCAGGGACCTACCACAAAAGCCAGTGGCAAATCCAAGACCCCTGAATCCCAGCAAACCACACTGCCCTTCTCTCCTGCCTTCACCTGCAACAACACACTCATCCTTCCCTAAAACCTGGGCAAGGGACCAGGACAGTGTTCCCAGAAAAGGCCACAGGATCCCAAGAGACAGCCCCTTTGCCGGACTGCAGCCAGAAAATCTCTGCTGCCCAATCCCAGCCCAGCTGTTCTGCCCTGCCCACCCCCCCCACCCCAGCCCTGAGGCCAGAAGTGGGGAGGGAAGGCCCTGGCTGGCTCACTTCCTCTCTCATTGTCTTCCAGACAATGGGCAAAGTTCCACTGAGTCAGACCAGGGACTTACTACACCACAACCCCAAATTAGGACAAGGTGGGAGGGTGGGGGCAGGCTGTGGGGAAGGAAGCTTTCAGCAGGGCCAGATGACCAAAGACACCTAGAGAGGATGGGGGAGGCGGGAAGCAAAGCAAGATGTCCTGGGTCCAGACAGTCTCCACCACCAAATGTTGGACACTGGCCCCAACACTCAGACAGAGCAAGGCTAAGTTAAGGCGCACTTGTCAACGAGCTTGTGTTGCAGGCGCTCCGGGAGGGGCTGTGAAGACCTTACTGCACACAGGCTGCTCACGTGTCCATCTCTGGCGGAGACGGACACTTAGCCGGGCAGCTCTACAAGTGCCCTGCCCGATAAGACCCTGGAGGAGTGAGGTCTGTACAAAGTGCCAGGGAACATGGTGAGATTACACTTGCCTGGGGACTAGGGGAAGGCTCCCAGGTCCGACAGCCAAGTGGGCCCTCAAGGCTGCTACCTCCCCACTCCTCACCCACCTTGCTCATCCACGACTTGCGTTTGCACATGGCCTTCCTCCTCTTCACAGCCTCCCATAGCCGCCGCTGGCCTGCGGGGAGGCAAGGGGAGCCCGGCACTGTTAAGATGGCTCACAATCCCAGAGCCCGCTCCACGGGCTTCCTCGGTCCCCCGGGGCTGGGTCCACCGCTAGATACTGCCCAGCACAATGATACCAACGAAATCAATCTCAACTAACCAGGAGCCTCAACTGACCACATGGTCACTGCATTCTACTTCTAGGCAGTGGTTCCCGGATGTTTAACCACGTGAATTGAATAGTAGTGATCTTCTCCCAGCTCTCAGGAAAAAAAGCAAAGTAGTAAACAGAATTTTTTCAATTTTGAGTTTTTTTCCCTATAAAACTTTCTTATGCCACTGGCATCAGAAACCAACTATCCGGGCCAAAAGTAGCGTAACTCAGTGTTTAATCTAGCACATTATTATCTATTTA
The DNA here is from genome assembly GCA_963575035.1 of Avahi laniger. Lineage (NCBI taxonomy): Eukaryota > Metazoa > Chordata > Mammalia > Primates > Indriidae > Avahi > Avahi laniger. Next base: position 332 of record CAUYSK010033599.1, on the reverse strand, counting down.
GCTATTTTAAGTTAAATGCACTAAGTTTCTAATGTTCTATAAAGAACACCATGCCTTCTAGATGCTACAATCCCTACTTTTAGGATAAATACAAAGATAAGAAATGAGTTCAACTTAGAGCGGATCTCTCTGTGTGTGAGCATGTATGCACATGCACGCATGCATGGGAGAGACAGACGGATAAAGAGTAAGTTAGAGGCCGGGCGCGGTGGCTCACGCCTGTAATCCTAGCTCTCTGGGAGGCCGAGGTGGGCGGATCGTTCTGAGCTCGGGAGTTCGAGACCAGCCTGAGCAAGAGCGAGACCTCATCTCTACCAAAAATAGAAAGAAAT
>CAUYSK010033596.1:0-25924 GCA_963575035.1 Avahi laniger | reverse complement strand
CACAGCAACCTCAGACTCCTGGGCTCAAGCAATCCTACTGCCTCAGCCTCCCAAGTAGCTGGGACTACAGGCATGTGCCACCATGCCCGGCTAATTTTTTCTATATATTTTTAACTGTCCAATTAATTTCTTTCTATTTTTGGTAGAGACGAAGTCTCACTCTTGCTTAGGCTGGTCTCGAACTCCTGAGCTCAAACAATCCGCCCGCCTCGGCCTCCCAAAGTGCTAGGATTACAGGCGTGAGCCACCGCGCCCGGCCGACTCCTGCATTTTTGGAAAAAGGAAATGCCAAATCCTTGGAACACGTATTCTCAATATTCTTAAAAATCCACTGTTAGTAGATGCTTCCATAAATGTGCTGAGTCTCCATTTTTCCTCTTTTTTTACTTGTGCTATTTTCACATTTTTTTCTAATATTTTGTGTGACCCCCATATTGGTGTGGCAAGTTAGTAATTTCTATGCAGAACAAAAATCTTTGAAAGGCTGAACTCCCTTATTACTGAAATAGGCATAAAAACATAACACCTAATTGGAAGAATTATTTATATACCACAAACAAGCTGGCTGGAAGGTGGTATGCAAACTTCATTCCTTCCTGTATAATTTTTGAAGAGCAGATTTAACATTCAGTTCACTTATTGTGACAGACTGAAAGACCAAGCGTAGGCTGCCTATTAAACCACAGCCTCCATGAAAACAGCTCTGGCTTGGACTACAGGTTTTAGTTCTAAATGCACCACTGAATCAAGTACTATAATAGCATCAGGTGTCTGTCTCCCGATTTGTGTATGTTTCAGAGTTGGTTTAAATTCTGATGACATTTGCAAAAGGTAGTTCAGCTGGTACCTGTGGAATCGTCCATGTGCTGCTTTTGTTGGGTCAGAGACCACAGGAGGAAAAATATCACAATGCTTCTGATTTGCTGCCACGACAGGAACATTTCCAGCAGCTTTTCCTGCTCTCTGATTTCAACTGAATTAATGCTGCGTGCTAGTAGCTCCTTGGCGAAACAGAAATGACTTATACAGCTTCACATTGGCAATGAAAATCCTCACGGGAGCCATTTTTAATTTTGGAAGAAACTTGCACTAAAAGCAGCTCTTCCTCACCATACCTTGGCAAGAGAAGGAAGGAAATTCCTCCATTTTAGTAACATAGATATTTTAAGCGATTTGCCCTTAAATACTGAGATAATCCTGAGATTTTCCTACTACCTCATCTGCCATTTAGTTACTTTTGGTACTGTGCTGAGAAAAGATAAGTGGTTTCAAATTCAATTAACAGTTGCAACCCTATTGGTAATTAAAGTCTTTCAGCTTTAGCTCCTTTCTATCTTTTCATGACAATTGCATATTCATATGCTAGATAAGGCTCGAAGGGCACTTCTTTTAAAATCTTCCCTGTGTTAGTCACTCCTCCCTCTGAACCCTGTTAGCATGTCGTGCATACCCTACTCATAATAATATAACATTGCAACAAGAGCTAACATTTATTGAAGACTTCTTATACACCAAGCACCCCGTTATGCACTTTATATCCATGATGGTCATTTAATTTTCTTAAGAATTATATGAGAAAGATAATATTGGCACTGTATCCTCATTTTATAGGTGAAAATGCCCTGCCTCCCAGATCTCTGCCCAGGCAGTCCCCACCTCCTTATGTAGTGCATTTCAGAAAATATTTTGTAAAATTTAATGAGAGGAAATTAAACATTAGCCTTACATGCTACAAGGGAAGATTTATTTTTGAAGAGCTACAAAATACTTTAAACTCTTGAATTGTATGCCACTTTTAGATACAAGCTTCAATTATACATTTGAGCATATCACATATGTTTGTTAATTTAGTTCCTTTTTATTCAGGCATTTTTCAATATACTACCTTTTTGTATATTTGCTTATAGGGATTTTTTTTTTCTACATGAAAAGCATTCATTGTACCATTTTCCTATAAAAACAATGATTAAAATACCATTAAGAATCTTTGGAAAGAGCAATGTTTTTTATGAAATTATATCTGAAGAAAATTGTATTTATCTTACACCTATTCTTTGTAATTTAGAAATATTCCAATGATAGCTTGAAATTAATGATAATCTCAAAGGAAAAAATTGGGTGTCAGAGATACCTACTAATCTGTGTCTTATCCATCAATCCACAACAAGCTCTCATCCCATGATGAGACATCTCTATTTATATTCTAGATGCTTGGTGGCCTCATATCAGATAAATAACTGCTCAAGTCACCTGTTTTTACTAATGGAAATAGCCTTCCCATCTCTATGACCTCTAGTTTACTACCAAGGCCCTCTAGGTGGTACATGAATGCCAGAAGAAAGTAATGTATTCTTCCTCCGAGTACCAAACTTTCAGATTTATAATTATTGGTAATTTAAAGGCAAGAAAATGTGGTTCAAGAGAAAAGCAAAAGTGATTTCTGGAAACAAAGAGATTCTTTGAAGCATAGATAAAAGACCAATAATGCCAACTTTTCTGTAGGCTTTAAGTCATACTGAAGTCTCCCTTTTACTCGTGTGACCTTCTCTTACTGGGCTTACATCCACCACTCTACTTATCCATACCTGAGTTTCAGGCCTCCTTATAACACTGGACATCTGGTATATGTTTGAATATAACATTTATTTTAGCATTAGTTAGTGACTAAGGATCCACATTCAAGACGTTCAACTGAATGTATTTTCTCAAGTAAATGGGAGAAACAAGAAAGATTTCCTTAATTCTTCAAATTAAGGAAAATAAACAGTTTGTCTATCTTTAATATGCCTGTTATAAGACTATATCCAACTTTCATAACGAGAGCTCTAAATACTTCCAGACATTTGCATGGTAACAAAAGAGTTATGCCATTTTCCTTCTTTCCAACCACATGATTAACGAACTTACTTTCCTTAGAGCTCCATAATTTCCAAAGGAGATAAGAAGACCAGCAGCCTAGGCAGTTAAAACAGCTGTTGCCATCCAGAGAGTCTGTGTTTAATCCAATTCTGGATATACTTTGTGGGTAACTGTAAACATCTGTGTTTTAATAGTTTTTCTGATAAGTGGCAGTCTATAGGTCTATACTAAGAACTATCTAAAGAGACAAACCATTGCAAGTATGCTGAATAAAAGAAATAGTCATTAAATAAGAACAGTGACACTGCCAGTGTATAAAATCACATTAACAATGACAGATAAATTGTAACATTAATTTAATGTACTGCCAAATTGGATGCATAATTTCTGAATGTTAATTTAATTAAGTTTGTAACAACACATAAATAACAGTTTTCAAGAAAGCTATCGCAAGAGAAAACAGAAACCAGCTTACTATCCATCTGTATTTAGTCACATGATATTAATATAATACCTGACAAAATGCTGCAGAAATTTCATTCTTAGGAACCAAGAATACATGTGTACATAAAAATTTATAGCACTGCCTGATCATTATGCAAAGTTACATTTTTGTATAAGCATTAGAGAGATGTTATCAAACATGATACCACATAATGAAAATTGTATGTAGCTAAATATTATAGAAAAATATAGCAGATTCCTTTATGCTGTTTATATAGCATAGACTCTGCTGGGAGCCATAGTACCAAACTAACATTTCCTTTTTCTCTGGTAGCAATGGCCTTTGGTAGCTTGAAGAATTACTACTAAAACAGGTTTAGCTTGAATATATAACCTGCTGTGAGTTATAAAATATTAAACTCTAGCTTTTTTCCTTAGACTGTGATACCAAAAGAAACCCTCAACAATGTACGTTTCAGAATTGTAATCCATGTGTAATCTTGTTGGTAAATGTCATCAGTTGCTTAAAACAGTAAAGCCGCAGGAAGCCACTACAGTGTAATAATAACCTTCTTGATTGAATAAATATACTTGAAAGTCAAAGTTTGCTTTAGAGGGCACATTTAAAAAATAAATTTGAACCTTTTTCAAAGCAGGAAAATATGCTCTTTTCTATCCAGTCAAGATGACTTTTTGAATTATCACTTCTACTTGTTTTTCTCTTTTTTTTAATTGATGACTAAGAGATCACAATGACTTCATTTCCTCTGTAAATCACAGAGTTAAGGAAATTTACAATCACAGAATGGTTCTCAAAATATTCTAACCTCAGTTTCATCACCCCTGTCACCCTCGTCACCCAATTAAAATAGAACAGGATTTCTATGCTTTGCTAAAAAGTAGGTTATATATGTATTATATTTTCATCAGCTGGCATGAGAGTTAAGAATTTTTTAAAAATGGAAGAGTTCATTGAATAGATCTCTACTGACTGTCCTCCATATGCCTGGCATCAGAGAACCAAAGAGATAAAAGCCCCTGCACTCTGGGAGCTAGCATTTTCTCTTGAGGCAACATGGAAAAGAAAACAAGTAAATGAGAAAATATGTGATGTTTCAGGTGTTGGTGAGTTCTACTGAGAAAGTAAAAATAGAGATGAGGATAGGGAGTCCTGGGTGAGGGCTCATTTAGGGTGGGGGCCATTTCATGCAGAGTCCTCAGGGAAGGCCCCACTGAAAAAATATTTGAGCAGAGACCTAAAGGACAGGAGAGAGAGAAATCATTCAGGAATCTGGGTAAACACATGCCAGACAGAGAAAAACAAGTACAAAGGCCTTGCGAAGGGAACGCATGGAACAGACAGGAGGCAGGTGTGGCTGGGGAGAGCAGTAGGTGAGACCAGAAAAGTAGATAGGGCCAGAAAGATTTTACAGGAAAAATTAAAGAAATTTTGTTTGCAATAAGAATGGAAGTCATTGAAATGTGGGAGCAAAGGAGAAACATGCTCTGACTTGGGGTTTAGGAGACTCACTCTGGCTGTTCTGTTGAATAAAGATTGGGGGGGAGGCTTTAGTACTGAAGCAGAGAAATTAGTTCAGAAGCTTTTGCCATAATTCAGGATTCAGACAATAGCAACAGCAATGTGGGGAGAAGTGATTAGCCTCTGAACATAATAAGAACATAATCAGAGCATCTAGGACTTGCTAATGGGTCTGGTAGAAGATGCAAAAGAAGGAACATCAAGGATGACCCCATTAAATGGACAATCTGAGCAATTAGAAGGATGCTGCTGCTTCTTGCTGAGATAAGAAAAATTGTGAGGGGCAAAATCTAGGTCACAGTTGGGGTTAGGAATAAGGATATTGTTTGTGGACATGTTAAATTTGAAGTGTACATTAGACATCTAAATGGAGATGTCAAGCAGATAGTTGTATAAAGAGTTTGGAATTCATGCCTGAGATGTGACTTTGGAAGTCCTTAGAGTGAAGCTGGTATTTAAAACCATTACACTGCATGAAATTTGGAGTAAGTGAATAAAGGAAAGATCTGGAGAATGAACCCTGGGATACTCTGAAGTTGGGAAGTTGAGAGATAAGGAATATCAGCAGAGGATGCCGAGAAGGAGTGGCTGACAAGGGAGAAGTCTAGGTGGAGTGGTATTCTGCAAGGCAAAAGGACAAATATTTCAAGAAGGGCAAAGATAACACTCTCACTGAGCAAGGTGACTGAACATGACCATTAGGAGAGCAACACGGAGGTCTTTGTCAATCCTGATGTGAGTTGTTTTGATCGGGTAGTGGAAATGAAAGCTGATATCAATGAGTTTGAAAGGAAATGTGTAGCGATAAATTGTAGATAGTGGGTATAGTCAACACTTAAATGTTTGTTGTAAGGAAAAAGAGAGAAACGCAGCTATATTTGAATTTAAAATGTAACACGGTAAATGAGACATGGAAAGGAAAAGCACATTTTTTTTCTGAAAGGTTGAGTGGAAAGCCCTAAAGAGGTGGTGATATAAAGAGCTTGGATGGATGGACATGGGAAGATCTTTCTAGCCATTTCATAATCAAAGCAAAGAAGAAGACATTTTAATGAGACACAAGTCTCAACCACTTAACATGATCACAGTAACACAGTTAAGACACACAACTAATCACATAATTTGAAACATACTATATTAGAAGAGATTTAAATATTTAAATAAATTCTTTTTCAACATCAATTTTTTATTAAAGCTCACCTAATTTTTTCAAGCCTAAGAAATTCTGTGATTCCAAGTGTATCAATGATTTCATTCTGTTTTTTTTTTAAGTACATTGTTGGATTTATTAAATTTTAGTACAGATTTTACATCTGATTTCATTCTTTTATGGATTTAGGACAGGGCCCTGCCTTTCATCCCTCACTTTCTAACCTAAGATCGTGAAAGCAGAACAACCATCAGTTGTTCATTTTGAAGGAGTTATTTCCAGTGTTTTGCTAATTTGAAGACTGGCAAGCTCAGATTGCAGCCAGTGATTTGGAGTTCTCATAGTAAGACAAATTTAAAACAGGGAAATGTCAAGACATTGCCATTGATGGCTCATTGGGATTCTATTCTGAAGTATCCAAAGGGGGGCTATTTTCTCTTGTTTTAGAGTTCCTTGACAATACTTTCTTTATCTTCCTTCGTGTTTTTATGGTGTCAGTTTGTGAATGGAGCTATCGTTGTGAGTGATGAGCTATCCTGGGAGAGCTGGGAAATTGCAGAGCTTCAACAAGGAGGCAGTTTTCCAACTTTCACTAAAGGAGGGGAAAAAATCACACGTCTACATGCAATAAACAAGGCACATGTGGGTTGAAGAGAAGAAATCTTTATCATGCGAGAGATGAAACATTGTTTTTATTAAGAAGGGTTGTTACTGGATCAAGGCGGCATTGCACCCTGGCGTGTGGGTTTTAATATGCCGTTTGTCTTTCCAGCATCGACTGCCATTTTAAATGTCACCAGTTTTTCCCAGTGGTGAGGTAAAACCATGGGAACGGCATTCAAACCACTGCACAGAGTACAAGCCAATTTTAACAAATTCATAATAAACACCCAGCCAAATCTCTCCTTCTACTGCCAAAGTCCTTCCTGCGTATTTTCCAATTAAATATCCTTTCTCTGAGGAAGCAGGTGTCCAGAGATGCCAAAACTGAATCACTAATGTCTTTATAACAATGAGACCTTTCTGTTCTCATACCATTTCAAATACTTTAATCTCATTGGCTTTCATGAACATTTGTAGAAGTAATCCATCTGTTCATTCATTCAGTAGATATTTATTGAACACCTAACGCATACCAAAAACTGTTCTAGACTCTGAGGATACATCAGTGAACAAAAGAATGTCTTTTCAACCATGGTGCTGCTGTTCTAGCAGGGAAAGCAAATAATAAGCAAATAAATACATAGATAATATACTGTTAGGTTGATAAAGGCTATGAAGAAAAATAGAGAAGGGAAAAAAGAGTGACAAAGCGTGCCTCTTAGACAGAATGGGCAAAAAAGACCTCACTGAAGAAGGAACATTTAGAGATCTGAATGGGGGCAGAACATTCCAGGAAGAAAAAAAGCAAATGCCCAGGCTAGAGACAGACTCATCTGTAACTAATGAAGCTGAAGCTTCAAGGCCTCCTGCTCAATCAAACTCTTGCCAAGGCCCTGGGAAGGAGCCTCTTTTCTGCCTCTTTTTACTCCTACTTCTATTTCCATAATTCTTTCCTCCTTCCTGTCAAGTAGCGTTGGAGTAGTCAGTGGCCTTGTCAGGATCATGTAGAGACTCATTTAGTTTGGGTTTAGTGGGATGTATTTATGTGGTTTGCAGTCACTTTTTACTGAAGCTATTGATGGCTTCCCAGTGTAGGAATCCAGGATCCTCCTACCATCCACTGCGCCAACACACAGCAGACACATTGAGCTATATCCTAGGAAGATGCGATATTTTACTCTTTTTCCTTAGCATTTATCTAACTCTTTCCAAAACACTTAGGAGGTTTCCTTATTAGCATGCTAATTCTCATAGAAATTTTGTAATGGAAAGAGAACTGTTCTCAAAGTCAGGAAACTTGCTGCTCTCATAATAAGCAACATGCCCTTGAGCCTATCTCTTAAACTCTCTCTCTCGTGATTTTCTCGGCTACAGGTAACCTTATCAAATCTATGCCTTTATATAATAAAAATATTATGTTATGATGTTTTCCAGTTTGTTTAAGTTTATAAATTAGCTGTGATTTATTACTTTATTTTAAATAAATATTCACTTTTTTATCTAGTTTTTATGTTCTCTTACCTAAAAAAAGTTCCCCCAAATTGTATAAGCTTCCAGTTCATAGCCCATGTTAGGCTGTGACCAGGGAGCATCTTTGGCATGTTCAAGACCTGCAGGGGCAGGAGCTAGTAGGGCTTGAGAAAAGTGAGGGCCGGGAAAAAGGATGGGAGATGGGCCTGGGAGTCACCATGGAGAGATCGCTGAGGGCCTTAGAAGCTAAAGTCTTTGGATTTTATTCTAACTAAGAGAGAAAGCCATTAGAGGGCTTTAAATCAGGAAGTGATGCAATCCAAATAGTGTTCTGGAAATATTCCTCTGTTCTGTATGGAGAATGGATTTGAGGGTGGCAAAACTGGAAGATGAGAGACCAGTTAGGTGCAAGGATTCCAGGAGTAGACGATATGGCTTAGATTTGGGTGGTAGTCATGAACCTGGTCCGACTTGGGATATATTTGAAGGTATGTCTGACAGGCTCTGTTGATGGATTGGATGTGAAATGTGAGAGTTCATAGGTCACTCCAATTTTTGGCCTAGGTAACTAAGCCAATGGTGATGCTGTGCTTTAAAATGGAAAACACTGAAGGAAGAACAATTTGGATTAAACAAGATTTTTGTGTGTATAAAATCTGAATCATTTTCTACCTATCCAATTAGAGATATTGGTTATATAACTTTGGGTCATCAATTGTTATTTAAAGGCATACACTTGATAAGGTTACCAACAGGTAAGAAAATCAAAACAGAGAGAGTTTAAAAGAAAGGCTGAAGGACATGTGGCCATGTTTCATGACTTTGAGAACAGTTCTATTTCCATTACAAAATTTCTATGCAAATTAGAATGCTAATAAGGAAATCTAAATGTTTTGGAAAGAAATAAATATTGCTTTTGAGGAAGAAGAGTAAAATATAGCATTTTCCTAGGGTATACCCCAATATTCCAATCATGTCATATAACTAATTTAAAATAAATTGCCTAATCTGTTTTACTGAATTTTCACAAATTGATATTTAAATATATATATTTTAAAGATCTATAAGTGTATATTATAGATTATATAATGTAAACATATTTTATATATAATATAAATATATCATATAAATAATATATACACATATTTAATATATTTAATGTATATATAACATCAAAGAACATACTAAGTAAGCCAAATTATCTATAGGCATAGTATTTTTCTGGTGTCAGCAAAAGAACCAAGCAACAAATTAATCTCTTGTTTGTCAAGAAAAAAAAATAGCATTGCTTCAAGCTTGGCCTGAAGGAGTCACTGGAAATCTAATGGGAATACCTTAGGACTGTAAAAATCCTTTTGAGAAAATGACCCTGTCTGGTTTCAGCTCCGTTCTTAGTGGAATTTGGTATAAATGGCTTACAAGTGCCTCTTAATGTGATGCAGTTCAAATGCTATCAGCTGTGTCACAACAGATTGGAAGCAGGCTCCCCAGGACTTCAGAACCCAATAAGATGCAAAGCGGCATAAATGAAAAGGCCTCATAATACTAAATAATGCAATAAGGTTTCCAAGGAGAAGATAAATATGACTCTTATCTATCTTGGCAGCATCGTATCTGTCATTATTACAGAAAGCAGGATTCAACATGGGAATGAAAAATAAGAGTGGATATTACCACTTGAGAGTTGAGAGGTGCTAAACTGAAACAAGGCTCATATAACAAATTCACCTTAGGAAAAACAGCACAGACCACAAGATGCATCAAAAGAATCTGTTTACAAGGTAGTCACACAGTGATGAGCATTTTGGGGAGAAACCAGAGGTTGATAAATTAGGTTCTATGAAGACCACTTCCGCAGAGAAATTACTTTTAAGATGAGACATTTACTCACATTGACTCACGTGCTTTCAGTGTAGCTTCTGCAGGAAGCAAAGGCTTTTTGGACTTTGCCTTGCTCATTGGCATGAGCTGTTCCTTTTAGTTCAGTTTATTCCTTAAAACACTGTTTGGGTAACTGCAGACAATGCACCCAGTAGCAGAAAAGCAAGCTTTTTTAGAATTTACTAAGGGAGCTTAAGTACTTCAGAATCTGAATCAGCCCCTTTTCCCTCAGTCTAAATCTAGCAAGCAAAAAGTAACAATTTTAGTCAAATCTTTATTTTCCCAATATGACTCCTCAAAGCTTTGACTGAATTATTTCCATAAAGGAGACCAATAATCCATTTTTTTTAAAAAAGCACAATACCTGTAGTTCACCTTTGTTAGGTTCCATAAAATGAATGGGGTAGGGAAAAATAAGAAAAAATAGTCATTTTTTTTTTTTTTTACAGAATCAAATTTTACCTGGGAAAGCTGACAGTTCAATTACAGATGTACAGATTTCCAAGCCAAAGGGAAATTCAAATCACATGTCAAAGCCTTTTGAAAAATAGAAGCATGTGAAACGTTATTATATTCCTAGCAAAATATTTTTAAAGAAATGGATCTCATAGCTATTTTTTAGTAACCTTGTGTTCCATAACGATGGGATAGAAGATTAAATAGGTTTATTGTAGAGTCACCATGGGATATTAATTCTTCCATTTGAACCCATAAAATCCTGGAATTGGACACTTAACTTTTAACAGCAAAATGCTTAAGATGAATAATAGTATGATTTATCCAGCCAGCTATGAATGATGTAATGACAAAGTGGGGACATGGCGAGAAGCAACACTGCACGTTCATCTTAAAGTGCCATCTTCCTTGTGTGGCTTTCGTAACTCCTTCTAAGGCCATTTTCGTACTGGAAATGCTGAATCCACTAAGGTCAGCCTGCCAACGCACCCCTTGCAGAGAGGAGTGTTAAAGTGGGAAACTCTTGGAGGTACAAAGCATGCCACTGACTTCAGGAGAGACTGTGTTTAATTTTTCAACTACTTATAGAATCAAAATAATCAATTTCCTGGAATGCTTTCTACCAAACTGCAAAACTCTCTCTATTATTATTTACTTCAATTTTCCATAGTTGAAAATAACATATGGAGGTTAATTTTACTGAGAGAAAAATAATTCTTCCCAATGCAAGTATAGACATGTTCAAAGGGTTGGTTTCATTCTTTAGTTCTGGGCTAATCCCCCGGAAAGGTGAAATATTTCTGTGGGTTTCTTTCTCCCACTTAGGGATGACACAACAACTATCTACTTACTGTGGGACTCAGGATGTGATGGTGAACTTGAAGTGGTGTGACATTCCGTATCTGACAAGTCTGTATGCAGGAGTCAAAGATGACCCCATATTTGGAGGAATAGTGGAAATGCTGATTTGGAACGAAAGGTTATAAGTCCAGTTTTAGAATACTGCGTTTGAGAGCTGGTTGTTTTTACAGTTGGAAATGACCAGCAAGCAATTAAATAAAGAGCTAAATATGTAGAGAATGGGTCAGTGCTAGAGGTAGATATTTGGAAGTCACTGGCACATAGGCTATATTTAAAGTCATAAAATTGGATAAGATATCTAAAAATGCAAATTTTAGAGGAAAGGCATGGCCTTCCGCATATTCTCTTTGACTATCAGAGACAGAACACTGGGCTCCATGTACTGTAGATTTTATTTAGCATAAAATCTTGTATTTTTTCTTAGGTTTTTATGTTGTATTATGAAAACATCTTTATAACTACACAAAAGTCTCTCCTATTAAAAAGCCTTTAGATCTAAGATATTCAGTATCCTTAAGACACCAGGAAACAGCATTAATAGAAGTAACATCTACAAATTCGTCATATAAAATAGAGAAATTAGCTGGGTGCTATGGTGTGTGTCTGTAGTCCCAGCTACTCAGGAGGCTGAGGCAGAAGGATCGTTTGAGCTCAGGAGTTGTAGACCAGCCTGGGCAACATAGCAAGAACCCATCTCTTATTTTTTTTTTAAACAGAGAAGTCAAAGGACGTAGCCTTGCCATAAGATGTCAGATACCACAAAACAAACCTGGGGTGAACAGCATGCTGCCTTATCTCAATCACCTACAGGTAAGCAAAACTGGACTGTGGAAGGATCAGGAAGTGATTTGTATTTAAAGCGGTCCTAAATATTTGCTAATGTAGAAAACTTTCACTAAAACCAAATTAACTCATAGCACTCCTCCTCAATTTTGCTTTGCGTGAAGATTAAAGTGGTAATTGTACCAACTGAATTGACATTTTTATCCCTGATAAATTAGACTCAGATGCAAAATTAGATATTGAAATCATCTCACTGAATCCATATTAATTAATTAATCAATTAATAAGATGGATCTCACCATTGATCCTTAGTAGGAACCACCATGTTACTTTTTCCTAACTAGAAAATGTGTCATTTAGCCTATGCTTTTTTCTTATTTTAAATTTAATTTTTTGTTTTAAAATAGTACCCCAGTTTCTTAGTGATTAAAATTGTGTATCAACTGGTGTGGGCAAAAATGACAATTACAGATTCTTCGTAAAGGTAGAAGGGATTTAAAAGGTAATCTACTAGAATTGTCTTCAAATCCTTCCAACAAAACCTTACTAGGAACCACAATCTGTAAAATAAATATGGAACTGCCCTCTTGAAGCAAGGTCCCCTATCTGCTCCCTCCGCCCTGCGTGGAAATCGAAGGGGTACAGTTGAACATTCCTGGGTAATCCAACACCCCACCTGACACGTGAACACATCTCCCAACACCCTGGACGCATGGAGAACCAGCGTTTTGAGAGTCCCTCTAGTGACATACCTCATGAAGTCCTACATTGTTGCAGGCTTTCTACGTGTCTAATTAAATTATTTCAACTGGCAGTTCCTCGTCTACAAGGCATTTATTTATTCTTTTAAAAGATCTGTTTATGCCTGAAAGAATTCAGGTTGTTTAATCAGGCACAATTTTCACTTACAGAAACCATACAGACTTTTTTCTCAATAGACTCTATTTGCTTATTTGTTCAATGAACCTTCCTCTATGTACAGGTCAATGATTAATAAGAGCTTTTTGAGTGATGGTGGACCCTTCTGCACAGAAATGAATGCTTTGTTCTCTAAATAAAAACTCTAGGTACTATTAGCATCTCCTGAATCCTTGTCCTTCTCTAACCTCAAAGGCTATATAAAACTATGTTCTGAATGAATCACCTGCATCTCACGACCACAGCTCTGTGCAGCCTCTTCAGGTGGTAGACTGTACTACTGTATATGCGCATGAAACATGTGCTGTGCATTGTGTGATTTCCAGACTCCAGTCTCTTGCTCAGAGTTTTGCCCTTTTTTGTCACTTTCACACCATAGCCAAAGTCACTCCCTATCAGGAAAACTTAACCACACTTCTGTCCTTGATATCCTGTATATGATCTCTGTTAGGTGGGATACTTATGTAAAAATCCAGGTATGCTTCAATACTAATAATGTCTATTCCATGTTGGTGATTGTATTTTGCTGTGTTAAACCATTACCAAATTGTGGTCCATATTTGCACAAAGTGTACACACCCCTCTTGAGTCTGGTCTGAGACTCACTTGCAGCTCATCTTAAGAGATGAGGAAAAATGTGAATGGATTCTGGAAAGTTCATTCTGATGTAGTTAGCCAGGGCAGGAGTGGGGGATAGTGACAGATTGCAATAACTAAGTTCTTTTCATTGGACTTCAGTTGTGCTGGATGTGCCCTGGATAAGCTACTTTCTTAGCAAAAATATCCAATTTGTTACTCTGTTACTCATCTTTAGCCTGAGTACCAAATGTGCTAGAATTGTCCCATCCAAGCTCTTTTCTGATGGTTTCTAATTTTGTGTGAGATTTTCATACTTAATCTTCTGTTTTGCGTCTAACCTCCATTCCCTGGGGAAATTCTTTTAAAATAATAATAATGATATTAATAATAATTCAGTGAATCACATTGTATTTAAAACCTCACAAATGTCTATTTAATAGAAAAATGTGTATGTCAGGATTATTAAAGGAACCACGTCCTTTCTTACAAGATGGAAGGCTGAAGCAGAGGCACAGTGAGAGAAGTTGAGGTTCCTCAGTTCATTTTGTGTTTCCCTTATCATGATTGGTGCTATAAAAGTAGACCAAAGAACTGCATTTCAGATCGTGTCTTATCATCTTATAGACCATTTCTCACTCACTCTCTCTTCCTCTCCCTTTCTTTCATTCTCCTTTCCCCTGTTTATGTCAGCCTCTGCAGAGTTGGCAAAGATCACATTATGATGTCAGCAGCGCAAATCCTTTCCTTTTCTTGTAGTTTTTCTATGAATCCATTTGGCCAACAACCTTCCTTCCCATCAATTTATACCCAGGCTTGAGTCTTCCAGGGTCTGGAATCCCAACGAATCTCTCTATTTGTATGTAGATTCCTCTGGTTTTCCTCCTCACCTATGATAAATGTAGAGACAAAAAGGTTGGCTGTCCTGTCTACCTTTATATGTGACTCGAGACACGACCTATCTCATTCAATCCCTGAAATGTTAGAACTTGAGGGGGGGTCCTAGCACAAACCCAGGTGTGAAAGATTGGGAAATACCGTTATTAGTCTGGGCAAAGTCAAGTGGGGCAAAAACGCTGGTTTTGAATAAATGCTTTCTAAGCTGAGTCAGAGAAGATGGCTTCCTAAAAGAACACAGTGAAAATAATTGATTTTAAATTTGCTTCACCAGAAGAAAAGGAGACAGATTTGAAGACCTCTGAGAACAGTTTTTACTATCGTTCTGTGGCTTTATTCCTAATCAGTTTAAGTTGTATTTTTTAATGCGGGCAGGACTTCGATGGAATTGAAAGAATGCCTCCATTGTTTCCCAGCCTGACTTATGGACAGAATTAGAGTTGAAATTTAGATGTAAGGTATAATATATGCCATGTACATGAAAGATGCTTAATATATGTTCATTGATAATTTTATACTTTGGCCTAGGACTAACCAATGCAAGAAATTTCACTATCTAAAACCCATTATTGTACATAAGCCTTTCCATTTGGTAAAAACCAAATTCCCCTAAGCAGACCTGTAGAATAAGCTTTATCAGTGGATTGAATATTATCATAAATGGATTTCATGTCCAATCTTTAAGGCAGGGCTCTCACTTTTTCTTTAATAGAGAAATAAAGTATAAAGAACATGAAAACATTAGGTGCCCAAAGAATGTCGGGGAAGGCAAAGCCTGAACATGAGGGAATAGAAGTGAAAAGACAGTTTTGCTCAAAGAGTCTCCTGATCTCTGGCTGAGAATTTTCCTAATTCTTGGCAAATAGTATCTGTTTGGGTGCTACTAATAAAACCCAGCTATCAAGTGAGACACCTCACCTTTTACCCCGCATCTCTGCCTCTTTTTGGGTGGGACCTGTTTAACTTCAGATTAGCGGAACATAAGTCATTCCATCTGGGGATCGTAATTAACATTCAGAGCAATATTTAGACAAAGTGCAGCTCGTGTAAATGGCGTCTGCTCGGTTACCACTTGAGTGCCTTCCACACCAAAACAGGTAATTAAGAAGCCCACTACTGAGCTTCTTCAATCTCACCTCAACAAACAACTGCATTAATGGAGAAAAATTTATTCCAACCCATAATTAAGTTTGGCAGTCTGAAATTGTTCATTTTTTTCTTTGAGGTTAACTTTTTTTCCCTGAACATTTTGAGATTCCTCCAAACCATCTCTGTTCCAGATTCTATGCTACACATGCATCTATAGGACCTTTCTTCTCACAAACAATTAAATCACTTTGTTAAAAAGGCACAAGAAGAATCAATGCCTCATTTCTCGTGGTTGATAGGAATGTTGGTTTGGAAGATATATGTTTATGAAGTTTAGAACCCAAATATATATGAGAAATGAACTTAAGTACCCCACCTCCTGCTTAAAAAATGAGGAACGTAGAAGCCAATGTAACAATTCAGGTTCTACCATTACGAAGGAAATGTATTTCCTCCATTATGGCTACTAATTTAAAAAGTAACTGAACTCCTCTTACAATACTATACCCAAAATAACTCATGAAACTAATTTTTTAAAAAATTTCAAACATCAACTAATAATAATGCAACTATTCTTCTGAACTGCTTTATAGACCTCAAAAACATCAGGCAGGCATTACCCACTGATCCTCCTCACAGTCCTGCACTCCAACACCTGCTGTTATTCATAAGGTAAAGCAGACAACATCATACCTAATTATTACATGAAAAAAGAAGTAAGTCTAAGAGAGTTCAAGTGATTTTTCCAAGGCCATGCAGTAAGCAACAGGACTGCAAGAAACAGAAGCTGTCCTTCAGACTGTGGTCGAGTGTTCCTTCCACGGAAATGCCCAGACTCTCCCCTTCACTCCCTCTCCTGGCCTCCTTTACCTTCTCTTTGTGAGTATTCAAGGTTCTGCTTGTAACTGTTCAAGGTCATCATAATCAGCCCACTCAGGAGCCGTGTATATTCATGTATGACAAGAAGAAAAAAACTGGTAAAGATGAGGTCATTTACATCTTTTCAAATGTGGGGAAAAGACTTCAAGAAAATATTAGTGTAATATTGCATAGGTAATGGGCTTATTTTTTAAATCAATTTTAGATATGGCCAATTATTCAGCTAAAGAAATTATTAAGGGGTAAGAAAAATATAAAATGTGATCCTGGTATTCAAAGAGCTTAGAGTTTAGGTGAAAGATGAAACCGATGCACGTGAAACAATCAGTGAGTAGTATGAGACTCAACCCCATGGGGCTTTGAGGGAGACTCACTCGAGGCAGCATGTTTAGCTGTGTTTCTGCCCCTAGAGATGTCAGGGAGACACTGTGATGTCCAGCCCAGATCTCACAGCCCTTTCAGAGCCCGCTCGTTCCTCCAGCTGCTGGGAGTAGAGGCTGACGGTCAGCTGGGTCTCTCTCTAGGAATGCAATGGCCGAGAAGAACTTTGTCACCCATGGTCACACCTCTTCCCAAGGAACAGCTGGCATCCCATGCTGGCTGGTGTTGGGTGATAGAGTCAGGGTGGGGTACAAAGACTGCACTAGACTGAATGTTTGTGTCCTCCCAAAACTCCTACGTTGGAATCCTAAGCCTCAAGGTGATGGTATTAGGAGGTGATCAGGCCATGAGGGAAGAGTTCTCATGAATTGGATTAAAATTCATATACATACAATATTTATATGTTTAAAGAGACCCTGAAGAGCTCTCACACCCCTTCTACCTTGTGAGGACACAGTGAAAAGAAGGCTGCTGATTAACGAAGACATGGGACCTCACCAGACACTGGGTCTGCCGGTGCCTTGATCTTGGCCTTCTTAGTCTCCAAACTATGAAAAAATAAATTTCTGTTGTTTATAAGCCACCCAGTCTATGGTAATTTTGTTACAGCAGCCTGAACAGACCAAGACAAAGACCCAGGCCACATGTCTGAGTTTCGGATAATTCTGAAGAACCATTCTAGCTCCAGAGGTCCCCTTGGGGTTAGTTATACATTTGTTTTTCTTTAGACATAGAGGCTCACTCTGTCACCCAGGCTGGAGCGCAGTGGTATGATCATAGTTCACTGCAGCCTCGAACTCCTGGGCTCAAGCCATTTTCCCGCCTCAGCCTCCCAAATCACTGAGATCGTAGTAGTTACATATTTGTAGCAACTACGTCTTGACCCAACTTCTCCAAGATCTCGCCTCTCCCTTTGTCTAACGCTGTTGCTTTCACTCCCCCACAGGAGGTGTTCCCAAGAGCATTCTCCAGTGAATATCCCAAGAATCACAAATCTCGATCTCACGGTCTCTTGGGAACCCAACCTGCAACAGCGTCCCATCCGATTCCTCCGCTCTTTTGAATTTGAATTTCTTCTCTGATTTCCACCATAATTAATCACATGCACTAAGCTTGTGTCTTTTTTCTTCTGTTACCTTCTCTGGACATCTCGACTTAGTTCACATATGGAATTGTTCTTTCTGATTCTCTCAGGTACCTCCCCAGCTTTACCTTACCATTATGAATCTTCCTGTCAACCTGACTATCCCCTTACGGATGACCTAGTTGTTTTTTCCTAAGCATTTGCCAAATCACTGGGCAGGGGCCTCAGTGCTCAGGAACAAAGGTGGCACAGGACAGCTGCTCTCTGTTTCCACCAGAATAGCTGAATTGAATCATATGTTAAGTCCATTGCATGCTTTGGAAGCGAATCCACAAAGGGACAGATACATTGACAGGAAGATGCATAATGCTAACGTCAGGGAGGAAAATGAGAGAATTGAACAGAAAGTTAGAAAGCACCGAACACAAAAAGAAGGATCAGCAGAGCCAGCAAGAAGCCAGGAATGGGGTTTGTGCCTCTGATAAGTTTAAAGCATCAATCCTGAATTCATGGACTCCGCCACCTATGGTACCTAAAACGTCACAGCACAAACCAGGTCTTAAGGCACACTGGGGCTAGTGTAGCTCTGTGCTTCTGAGTCTGGATACAAAACTACTTTAAATTGGTAGCCATATATTTTTAAGTAATTATGCATGTGCTATGGGGACTGAATTGCCAGACAGCTCCTCTCCCTTCTGTGTGTGTGTGATTTCCACCCATGTGTTTGCAGCCTCAGCAAGAGATTCTGGAGAAAATCGGCAGAGGAAACAATGATTATGTCTTACTGCCACGCTCTTGTCTCTCAGCACCCTCAGCTCAAATCTTTCTCATCTTCCCTTCCAATAATGCCATGGTGTCCATATTGCTTCTGTGAAAAAACAGGGACTCAGGTTTATTCAGTACCTACTAGGCACCAGGTTTTCTGCTTCATGTAGGTTGGTTTTAGTCATATTTTGTATATAATACATGCTGCCTGACTTTCTTTGAGACTGAAATAAGTTAACCTAAGCCTTTTACCATGTACTATTAAAAGTCTAATGCTTTCCCTGGGATTTTTATAAATGTCCAAATATATTTTCATGGTTGCCTCTAGCTCTGATCTGTTTCTTCTCAACTCATGTTATTATTAACTCATGTTAAATACATGGCTGTTCTCTTTCCTATACTCCATGCTGACCCAGATGTGGAACTCAGCACTCCCCCAAACCACTCCAACAACGCATTTGTATAAATGCCAGACTTTATTAAAGAAATGGAAGAACAGTGGTGTTTAACATCACAGTAATAAAAAAACACATATGATCGAACAATAAAATCCCTGTTTTAAAGTCCCTCTGCTAGTATAATACTGGGAAATATTTTCTGAGAGCTTCAACCTTTTGTCTAGTTTGTCAGCTTTTTTTGTTTCCAATCTGCCTCCTCTCCGTGGTTCTCCATTTTCTACTTTGCCCTCAACTTCTCTTACATTATTTCGCAGAAAATTTGAGCTCTTCTCCCTCTCTTGACTCCAGACATAATTTTGTATTCCTAAAGGCTCCTTAACATTTCCCCCAAACTAAGGGCCATTTATTCTGGGTCTTGCCCATTAGCACCACAGAAGTGGCAGAGCCTTTGAAATCCCAGGCTTCTCTTTCTCCCTCCTTCCCTGTCTCATGGAGTAGAAGGAGCAGCCCAAAGACTTGTTTTCCTATTGACATAAACTGTGCCCTCTTCCTGAGGAAGAAGGAACAGGTTTTATGAGTTTAAATGGCATTTTTTTTGTCTTGCCCTGACAAAAAGGAGAGGAAATTAATGGAGAGGGCATACACAAAGCCAGAGCCTGAACTCAGGGTGGGCCAAGTAATAACCCATTCGTTTTCCATCATGCTGCTTTTCCAGAACACCTGGTGACCAGTTGGGTCTCCATTACCACGAACTCAGGAGTCTGGAGATGGAGCTGAACATTTGTTGTTAATTTCACTCCCGAATGCAAAGGGGCCGATCTCAGGGAAAACAGACTTTCTAACAGTGCTGAACGTCTATTTACAGTAAGCTAGATATCCAACAGAGCTGATAAACAGGTATCTATAAACTCATATTCACCAAAATTATTCTTTGCTCCCCTGAACTGCGTACATTGGCATTTACTTCCCTCCTTCGTACCTGGAATTTCCAAAAACGTTTTGGGGACTTCTGAGAACCATCTCTTCAAAGTATATATATTTATTGGCTGACATGGTCTTTCTTTTCTACTAACTCTCCAATAAAGTTAGAGATAAATGGGTTTAGAAGTTACAAAATAATGTACTGGTCTGATGATTTCAATTATGAAAGTCATTCTGAAATTACGTATCTTCATACCTCAGTAAAATCCACAATGCATTATGCTTAAAATTATAACTTTTCCTGAAGCTTACTTTGTGCTGCAACCATCCCCACCCCAGGAACTTGGCAATATCTTTGAACCAAAGGCCATAAAATTCTGACCTGACCTGACCTGTGTATGCCCAGATGTGTGTGTAGCTAAGTTGCAGTGATAACACACATTCTTAAGTGTGTGCTTACTAAACTCTCTACCGACACATAAGAGCATATATTACTCTTTAGCTGTGAAGGTTGAGCAAATACAGCAAGATCTATATGAGTGAGGAGCAATACCGTACCTTATGCAGTACCAAAAAAAGTAAACATGAAAGCCTATAATGGCTTCAACAGAATTTAGTGACCTTTTAAATAGACTAAGTCTGCAGTTTTGAAGTACAGAAACACAGTTTATTTCAAGCTGGCTGTTTTTCCCTAGACTATGTTCTATGACTGTTTTCTACTTTATAAATATACCATTTATCTGCAGTAAATCTTTTTGTTGTTTGTTTCTATACAACCAAGCTAAATGATTGTTTCTATTGCCTTCATTTAGATTAAGCCAAAAGAAACAGAAATTTTCTTTAAAAAAAATTTAAAAAAAGTGTTTTCCTCTACTAGGCAGAAAATGAAAAATATCTCCTGTAAGCTATGCGGTAATAATAACTTGCTATTTTAACCTCGAGATGCCATTTGCATTTCATAATGCAATTTCCCAGTTCTGAAAGGACAGTGATGAAATGATCTGACCTTTACATATTACTGTTTGATTTCTCTCTCAGTGATCACTGGGAGGATTCGGAAGAGCTAAATATACCTGAGTCTTTTCTGTCTTTCTCTACCCAGAAATGGGCCGTCTGATCAGCCCTTCTACTCTCCCCCTAAGAGACAGTTGGCTGCTTCTCCCCTCCTGCTGCCGACACGTGGCCCCGTTAGAGAATCCTGGGATGGAGAGCAGCCCTTTCTTTCCATTGGCAGGAAATCTTGTGAGTTGAAAAATAACAACTGATTTTCGATTTTTCAAGTCTTCATCTTGGACTCAAACAAACAAATCACCCTTGTAAGCAAACCCGATGGGAAAACTATCGTGTTGCCTGTTTTGTGGACCATGACATGGATGCCAACGGAGGGAGAAACACGAACCTGCGCTTCCCACCAAACAACTCTCCTCTAGTGAGAGTCACTTTTTTCCCTTAGATCATGAAAAAGTTAAGAGGAAAAGCTCCGTCTAGGAAATCAAGTCTGGATAAGAACTGGGGCAAAACAGCAACTACTTCCCTTCCTTATGTTTGTTTTGAGGTCTAAAATCCAGGACTCAATCCGTTTGGGTAGAATTTTGCCTATCCCTTCATTTAGAGAAATAATAAAGTATCTGTTTTTATAATTCAGACTAGAGTGAACTCTGAAATGGAAAGGAATGATTGTTGGATAAAATGAGAAAAGGGGTTAGAAGTCTGGCTCTGAAGTTTAGACAGGCCTGAAATGTAAACCCATATCCATTATAAATCAACCTTTCTAGAATCAGTTTTTTATCTGTGAATTAGGGATATTAAGTATTCCTATCTCAGGTGGCTCTTGCAAACACTGATGTGAAGTACTTATCTGGTATCTGGTACGTGGTAAGCATTCATTATATTTTAACAACTATTTCTGTTCTCAATATTAAGGGTTTTTTCCTAGTCTAAATACAGAAATGTACACAGGCTTGAATTGAAAGCATCATTCTTAAATTCAACACAATTTTATTTAGCCTGCTCTGTGTGTAAAGCACTTATCAAGCATAGGTGTGGTCTTTGTCTTCAAGAAATTCTCATACAAGATGCTTAGCATCTGAAGATTTAACACTGCTGTGTCTCTTCTTCATTAATTACCCCGAAGTTCAGTGGCATGGCAGTTTTTTCTGAGATGTAATTTTGAGTAGTCTTCACTGTAAGGTTGATAAGTTAATTGTTCTAGGAAGAGGCACTGAATTCATGAAAAACCAGCCAAGTGCCCTGTCATTGCCTCTGAGTGTGTGGTTAGGGTTGAAGAAAGTAATCCTCAATTTTATTTATTAAAAAGGTAATTAAAATGTAGAGATTTCTAAAGATCTTATGATGGATCATTTGTATCAAGTCAAAATCTTAGAACCTGAAATTCCTCTATCAGAAAGGGAGTTACAGAAATTTTCTTTCTGTCCTCACCCTCTTTCCTTTGGACAGAACAGCCATCTAAGCCAAGTGGGACAGAAATAATTATCTTTTCCTGTTCTGAAGCTGTCTAAGAATGCAGACTTCCCAACTACTCTTAGTAGCTCCTTCCAGCATCTTCTCAATCACTGCAGTCAAGATGCTCTTTCTTATGTCCAATTCAAACTTTGCTTCCTTCTTCAAGTTAAGATTCTCTCATAAGGGGAGTCAAATCCATTCTCTTTTCCTATTTCTGATTAACACTTAACACTTTTCACCTTGCATACTATAGGTCCAATATGATTTAAATCGGTGAATGGATCAAACATTTTCATAAACCTTAAGGCATTAATCAAGCTACTCCTTAACTTTTATAAAGTTTAACCCTGGGCTAAATGGTATCAATTCCTAATGCATTTCCTCCAAAGACCCATTTAGCTAAGCATTAACCATGCTTCCTAAATTTTTGAACCTTTTCTATTTTAAATGTTACTAGAAATAATGATGTTATAATCTGACTGATTTAGTGACTTAATTACCACACATAGTAAACTCTGAAGCTAATCTACCTGAGTGCAAATTATAGCTCTATAACTTACGAGTTGTGTAACTTTGGCCAAATTACTTAATTTTCCCATACCTCAGTTTACTTATCTCTAAAATAGGTACAATAATGGGTAGGTACATACTTTATATTGTTGCTTGATGAATTAAGTTACTTAATACTTGTAAAATAGTTAGAATGGTTCCTGCTTTGTAGAATTATTAATTGTCTTGATAATGAATTATTAATTATCAAGACTCCAGGATAATTTTCCAGGCTTAGTAGATTCACATTGATCTTTCTGTCTTTTTGAATACTTTGGTAATCTCACTGCTACAGATTTCTTAATACTATTTTCCCTACTTCTAATGTTCATCACTTTCCTCTCTAGATTATTCTCCTCCTGTGAGTCTCAGCTCAGATACACCTTCTCTTCTCTGTTACATTATGAGATGTGATCTCATCTTCAAAGCCTTATTTTGGTGCCACTCATGGTCAATTATGACTTCATGCAGACAGTTATCTTTTCATAAATTACCCTCTCAGTAAAATTTCTGAACATTCCTTGAAATAATAAAGTAAATCTTACAATGTTTAATAACCTTTCAAACTTCCTACTAAGTTTCTTTGCTTTTACAAAACTCTCAGTATGCAGAGATAAACCGATAGATCACATTTTTATTTGATTATCTGCAAACTTTAGTGTAAAAACTCTTCATAGTTTTATATCACCTACTCTAACCAATTTTACTGTTGATATTTATATATAAAGCACTCATAACAGTGCCTCGTACATTGTAGGCGCTCAATAAACAGGATGATGATGATGATGATTGCTATAGATCTGTGGTCCCCAACCCCTGGGCTGTGGATCGGTACTAGTCTGTGGCCTGTTAGGAACTGGCCACACAGCAGGAGGTGAGTGGTGGGTGAGCAAAGCTTCATTGTATTTACAGCTTCCCATGGCTCACATCACCACATAAGCTCCACCTCCTGTCAGATCACCAGCAGCATTAAATTCTCATAGGAGCGCAAACCCTACTGTAAACTGCGCATGCACGAGGGATCTAGGTTTTGTGCTCCTTATGAGAATCCAATGCCTGATGATCTGAGGTGGTGATACTAGTGCTGGGGAGCGGCTGCAAATACAGATTATCATTAGCAGAGAAGTTTGACTGCACAATAAATGTAATGCGCTTGAATCATCCTGAAACCATCTTCCCCACCAGGTCTGTGAAAAAATTGTCTTCCATGAAACCAGTCCCTGGTGCCAGAAAGGTTGGGTACTGCTGCTAGAGGCTAAATATGTGTGTCCCCTCAAAAGTCATATGATAAAACCTAAAACCCAATGTGATAATATTTGGAAGTGGAATCTATAGAAGGTGATTAGATCATGGGGGCAGAGCCCTCATGAGTGGGATTTATACCTGTATAAAAGAAGCCCCAGAGAGCTGCCTTGCCCCTTCCACCATGTGAGAACATAGTAGAAGGTCATCTTTGAACCAGGAAGCAGACCCTCACCAGACACCAAATCTGCCAGTGTCTTGATGTTGGACCTTCCATCCTCCCGAACTGTGAGAAAAATTTCTGTTGTTTATAAGCCATCTAGTCTATGGTATTCTGTTATATCAGCCCAAACAGACTGATGATGATGATGATGAAGAATACTCTTCTTAGAGATTGGCTTAAGATGGCTGATAGAGGCATTGGATACTTGCCTTCTCCAGAAAGAAGAACCAAAATTGAGAACAGATCATTATACTTCAAATAGAACATCTAGGACAAAACACTCGAGTTCAACAGAGACGATGCAGGAAACACCTGAGACACAGAAGGAGAAAAAACTGAGTGGCCAGCTGGGCTGAGACCAGCTAGGAGCCCCAGTGTGTTTCTTTTTGTGGGGAAAGGGTAAGAGACACTCAGCGGTCCACATCCCCACCACGGACTGCTGCGATCCTAACCACAGGAGAGCTCTTCTACCCACACGAATTGAAGCTAGCACGGTGGAAATGTAAATTAGTGCAACTGCTGTGGAAAACAGTAGTGGGAGCTCTCAGCAAACCAAAAATAAAACTTCCACGTGATCTAATAATCCCACTAGTGGGTATTTATCCAAAGGAAAAGAAATCAGTATATCAAAGGGATACCTGTAATCACGTGTTTATTGCAACACATGTGTATTCATGATAGTAAAGATATGAAATCAACTTAGGTGTCCATCAATCGACAAATGAATAATGAAAATGTGGTACATATACATGGTGGAATACTATTTGGCCATAAAAAAGAACAAAATCATGTCATTTGCAACAACATGGATTGAACTAGAAGTCATTAAGTGAAATCAGCCAGGCACAGGAAGACAAATATCACACTATCATTCATATGTGGGACACAGAGACAAGAATGGTAGATGCTAGAGACTTAGTAGGGTGAACTGGTGTTGTGGGGGAACAAAGAGAAGTTGGTTAATGGTTAAAAACATAAGCTGTCTAGGAGACATAAGTTCAGTTATTTGATAGCAGAATGGAGTGACTATACTTAGCAAAAACATATTGTATATTTCCAGGTAACTAAAAATAACAACAAATAGAAATGATAAACACACTCACAAGGTGATGGATACCCTAAACACCCTGACTTGACCATTACACATTCTATACATGTATCAAACACTGAAATATACCCTATAAATATATAAAATATGTATTGATAAAAGAGAAAAATAAAAACAATGAAGTATGAACAGAGTACATATAACTGCAAATATTGGCGTAAGTGCTTCTCAACAAAACCTAGTGCTGCATGAAATGAAGTAATTCATGACTTCAAGTAATTTGTTTATTTTGAAATTAACCAAAATAGGGCTAATAAAATCAGTAAGAAACAGGCACAGAAAAAGTCAATTATTATTTGCAAATGATGTAATTGCATATCTAGAAAACCTAAAGATCTCAATTAAAAAGCACTGCAATTGAGAATCCTATTGGTTTCAAGGGGA